>DWJN01000065.1:0-35435 GCA_018248895.1 Carystus phorcus
TGATATGTATATCGAACTATTAAGTGCCTGTTTTTGAGTAGTGTCGTGGGGCCGACCGATCCCCTTTGTACGATACAGTTTAATTGCATATAATTATGTATATTTTATTTATTTTATGAAGGTTCAAATTATTATCCATTTAGAGATCAAAACTTTTTTATATATTCGTTTTAAAATAAATTAAAAAAATGAACCTCAAAAAGGTTCAATATATTAAATAGTCAAAGTGTAGATTTAGGCACTGCAAACTTTCTACAACATACTTTTTTATTTGTTTTTTACTTGCCTAGCATTTTTTTACCAACTAGTAAAATAGGAAATTTATGAAATAGTTAACGTCGCATAACAATAAATTACATTCTTTCACGTATAGTAAATTAGATACATTAAATTTGTGGTTAGTATGTTTTTCATTTGACCCAAAAACATAATTATAATTAAGCGTATTTAGAATTGCCACAACGTTAACGCAAATACATAAGTGAAATCGTTCGTGAATCATGATAACGCGAAACGGTTCGACCTACTCTCGGGGAGTCTTTGAAGGGTCGCTTATATAGGCTGTGTAATGGTGTATGAGGTCTGCAAATTTTTTGCCGGTCAGTTAAAAGCGATCAATGAATAAATGTTGACCATAACTAAGCTCATTTTATTAACTAACTTATTAGAATAATGCAGTCATTAAAATGATTATCGAACTTGTATAATGGAAGAGCGGGGCCCTCTAACACAGGCTTCCATATTATTTATCATGTGGGTCCCAGCGACATTGTATAAATTCTGCCTAAAGATATTATTATTATTATTTTTTTAATTTTGATATAAAAGGTTATGCATTCCTTTACGTATTAATTTATGGTATTTAGAAACCCGTGCCAATAAACCAAGAGAAATTAAATTTTACTAACATCAGATTGATATCCTTTTTTCGTCTGTATTCCTATCAGTTTATCGGTCAGTCTATCTGTCAATTTGTTAAGGCTCTATAATTCAGGAATGGATAGACAGTCATTGGAATAAAATTGAATTTTGCTAAAACGGATACGTAAATAAGTTACACTATGATTGTTGTTATATTATACTTGTTTCGGTTGCAACGTCGGAAAGCCAGTAAATATAGTGCGCTTCCTTTTGCTTCGGTAATGCTTCCGTGAAACTTTTTGATTTTGTGGTCGTAAGATTACTCTGTTTATGAAGTTTGTACTTGTTAGGTATGTTACAATCATGTACATGTTACAATCTTTATGAGAAGAGTGAATAGACTTTTACTAAGTTAACCCGTCCACCATCTTAGATATCCTCACCACTTACCACCACGTGGAGTTGATGTCAAGCATTTACTTGTAATAAATAAAAAAAAATGTTATTTCTTGATGTTTAAAATACGTCTACTTGAGCCTACACGGAGCTTGGAAATGCTTAACAACATTTTTTATTTATGAAACATGAAAGTTACGTGAAACAGGACCTATAATTATTGTCTATAAATGTAGCTGTGAAAATGACAAAACTTATTAAATAATCTATTGCAACGAACTGAAAAAAAATATTCAGGCAAAACGGTATTACTTTTAACATAGTTTAAAAAAGTTAAGGGTAAATGAATTATTATTTTCCTAATTAACGACCGATGCTTTTGGATTTTATAGTTTTTTTATTGATCACTCATTAATTTCCAAAATGAAATTAATTTATATGGAATAGACCTGGATTAATTTACATTTAATTTGCAATAATATATAATTTATTCTAATAATAAAACGATTACAGGATATAGTCTGAATATTTCATTCTTGGCATATTTTATTCTTCCCTTTGGGGAATAAATTGGGGAAAACTTAAATTTTGTTTCATGCTTAAAATAAATTACCTTTAATTGTTTTGGATTACGGTAAAAAGCCACAATATTATCGAAAAGAAACGAGAGCAAGTTAGGAGTTATATTAATGAACAAAAGAATAACTGACTATAATTAAATATACCGTCTTCAATGAACAAAAGAAAAACTGACTATAATTAAATATACCGTCTTCAATATTCCGAATCCGAAATCATACATATGAAGTAAATGTGTATTACAGGATAACTCAAAAACTACTCGTCACATATTATTTAAATTTAAATGAGACCACCAGCTTTCGGAAAGAAACAGAATAATTGAAGTCGGTGTTATGAAACAACACACATTATAAAATACAGGAGAATTGAGAACCTCCGTCTTTTTGAAGTAGGTTAAAAAACAACCTATCGCGTCGATTTTTACTGAATATGCTATATTTTTTACTAATATCGAACTGTATGTTGTGACTATTATCGGAGTCGTAATGCATATTAATTGATATAAAAAATTATCCCACAACATTATCACAGTCTACTTATGAGCTTGAGTTGAGGGTTTAGGCCATCGTTTTCCAAACTGACCAATTTACGTACTTCACATATCTTCGAATTTCAAAACTCCTTCGGCTAGTTTCCTTGCACTGTTTATCTTTAAGAGTGATATTAATTTCTAAAAAATAGACACACACTCATACCCTGGCACTAGGACCCTGTGGCACAGATTGCATGGATAACAAAATTAACACATAACTAACACAACCTGAAAAGAAATAGTGTTAATTATTAACATAAGTAACCGAGAAACAAAACGAAAATCCCTCGCTACATAGACAAAGTCAGTACCATCTAAGCTTCTGGGTTAAATCATGGGATTTGTAAAAATCTGAGTTAAAATCATTTCAACACGACATCTCCGCGATAAACAAATCGTTAGCTTACAAAGTCTATAAAGTAACTACTGTAATACAATATTTTACGTAAAAGTTAGTAGTGCAATCTAACCAGAATTGTATACTTCCATTTGTTCATTTATGGCCAATATATCAACCGACTGCGGTTTGTGTTAATTATTAACAGAGTAGTTTAATTTGCGCAACTAAAGCAAACCTTATAATTATCATTAAAACAAGCAAACCTCAGTTAACATTAGATTAAACCATCAAACAGAATGGCATGAAAATAACTCAACCGTTATAACTTACTGGTAAAATAAATGATACACATTACATTCATAGATTTCAATTCTAATGTATATCTATCTACAAAGAGTTATTAAATTTTCGTAACCCTACGATGATTATGGATTAGTAAGTGAACCATTGAATTGTAAGCAGTTGGATATTAATTAGACCCTTAATTTCTAGGGCTGGGCTAGCGATAGTCATCATTCCTCAATTTTAGTGGGAAACCGTTAGAGGGCGTAAGAGCCTCTGATTCTTACATTTTAGCCACTAATCCCTCCAATGCACCGCCTATGTTTAAACCTGCCTATATTTTATGTATCGAAAATCGCTAATGCATCTATTTGTATCTGAACGAAAGAGTTTTTTATTTATATTTTGTTTAGACAATAGATACAAAATGGCGTCCTAAACAAAGTATCAACTAGTAGGAACTGCACATACTCCAATCGAGGTCCAGTCCTACTGCGCAACAAAATAAACTTCGCAACATTAAAACAAGCTACGTTTATATTATTACAGGATCTATTAGCCGTAACCAGAAACTGATTCCAGGCGATTGAAATGAAATTAGTGGGCGTAGCGAGAGAAATGAAATGTCATAAAAATGTTTAGCCACTTTACGATATCCTATAGTCAGCATATATGTACATACATAAATAGGAATGATGTTGACTGGATGGTCCGAGTAATTTTTTTCTACTTTCCTCTTTTTGGACTGCACAAGGTTAATGAAGCCTTTGAGTTCATTAACTTCTGGAGTCAATGACCACTGAATATCAGATGGCTCATATATCACATACATATCACATAATATACAAATCACAATGTGAAATTTGTTAATTGCCTAAAAATATTTTGAGTCTATATTAATTCTAGTACAAACTTACCGGCTGAAAAAAAAACAATAGGTATAGTATATTATTATATCCAAATTATTGCATTTTACATATTTTGTATAAAATTAATAGTCAATTATGTCGTCTATAATGGTTAAAAACACTTCGATTTCATCTTTTCAACATAAACCATATAAATATTGTGATTATTCCACAATTAAAACCAAGTGTAACGGTTTATTTATTAAAAACATTATTAAGTTTTAAATAATATTGACCAACAAGTCATCAAATTATTATATTTTTCCGGTGGTAAATATATATTGTACTGTTAAGGAAATAAAGGTTGGGTTCCATCATTGTATAAAGAATGGTTCGGTTGTCCACCTGGTCAAGCTGTCAAGTCTACAGCGTTTGAAAATTATAAAAGTTTTTGATAAAAATTTTTTCTACGCCGAATGCATTGACATTTTAATTCTAAAATGCCCTAAACCAAAAATATAAAACTGCAGACCGAATTGAAAACACCCGAGAAAAACTGAATTTAAAACCCGTGAATATAAAGCGATGGGCCGTCACTACTTCAAACGTTTACCAAGTCGCTATTCAGATAACATTGTACAACTTTAACGGTTGAATAAAATATCTATGAAACAATTTGCGTTAAATGATGGGCATCTAACTCTCAATATTGAGTTGAAGGTTAAGAGATTATCGTTACTTTGATATATTTTAAAATTAAACTTAATAAAATACTAACATAAAACAGAACTTACCACATCACGAATAAATCCAATCCTACTGTCGTAAATCTATATCAATTTAGTTTTATTGTTTGTTACAGCACATAGATGAATTTATGAAACAGATGTGCCTCGTAGCTAAAAATTTACTGCGGCTGTTTATTTATTGATGTTGAAATAGCTAACGGATGACGTTCCGGATACATTGCATCAAATAATTTTACATATTTCATAAAAAAATACTATTGAACAATTATTATTGTTTGGTCATAATATTTAACCCATATTAAAATAAAATTATATACATAATAATATACAGTAAGATCACGCTTCGTCAAATAATCTTTACATATTAAAGATGTAAATTATGTATGATTTGGCGCTTCCAAGAAGTATAAGAAGATACAAAATAAATTTTGTTTCCTTATTTTCTTTTTTTATATAGATACAATTTATGTTTTGTAGAATTTCCAGATGATATAGTTGTATTCAGTGCCAAATTATAAATAAAAACAGAAGTTTTATACCGTGTTAAATGCGACAAAATATTAAGTTTACTCCATAAAAAATTCAAAGTTCTATTTGACAAAAGTCAAATTGTAACTGTAGAGAATTGATTACAGATAATTACATTCGAGCAGACGAGCTACAACGTGGTAAGTGGCCTCCAGCGCCCTTGGACATTAGGAACACCAAAGGCACTATTGAAGCGTTGTCGACAGAATTGGTCGTCAATCTCCCAATGTAATAAGCAATAATAATATAAATTACTTAATAATCTTGACGATCCGCTTAGCGTATTGGTTACCACAACAGACTGCCGTTCGAAGGGTCCTGGATTCTGTGTGTTTGTAATTGTTTTTCTATGTTGTCCATGGCACCCATGACACGGGGTATCCTAGTGTGGGGCTGTGAGTGTGTGGCGTTATTTATTATAAAAGAAGATTATAATATTGAAAATAACAAATATAATCCTTACGCAAAACTCCTTACAAAGCCGGGCCGGTTACTGTTGCCTCTTACGATTCACTGACATGACGATATGGGATTGGGGGCATTGTTCTAGGCCGCACCAATAAGACCTAGTGTACTTAATATTTTATAAATATATTAAACCTGACACCAACCAACGGTTTCTTCTTAATTACTTCCGCTAACTATATGACCCCTTTGACCCAAGTGTAGTATTGAATTTTTGATGAAAGAAAACTATTGAATGACAAGTCGTATCTCCCGCAATACTTGCTTAATTCAGATTCGCGCGAGATTCAGAGGGGTTATGAAGTTTGGGGTAAGTAAACTTAAGTACCTATAACAAAAGCCGATCTTTATTAAATAACATTTACATATAAATAAATCTGTGTTGAAATGTTTTCTCTTTTTTATTAGACAAGATCGAAGATACTCATCACTTTGCGCCATATCAAGAGTACCATCACCATGAGAGACATTGGGGTCCGTACTTCGAGGAGAGTAACCTGACACAGTTCTACGCCCACATAGGGGCGGAAGCTTTACTCAATTGCCGAGTTGTCATGCTGAAAGATAAAACGGTATGTTTCATCGTATTCTTTCTGTCTATAGGTACCCAAATGTAATAAAATTGTAAGTAAATGATATCTATAACATAATAGATATTTGAGAAAAAATATTAGATCCGTAACGTTGCGATTGCAATAGATTCCATTACAAATGTTTTAAGATACTTTGTCAATGTGCTCGTTTGAGAGGTTTCATTTGGTACCTATTCTGCATAAGCTCAGAAACGGAATCGATTTAGACGCATTTTTAGATAATGTTGAAAATACATTTAGGAATTATTTTATTTCCAAAAGTCCACAAATAACTAATAGATACCAAATTAAAACTCCCTGTAGAATATAAGAACTAAAGTATCTGCAGCCCGAAGCAAAGCGAGAGTGGTTACTAATTATTATTATAAACGTGAATGTAAAATTGTTTGTTATGCTGTCACGTCAAAACGACGCAACCGATTATCATAAAACTTTGTAGACGTATTCATAGAGGTATATAAAAGGACATATGATACTTTTTATTAAAATCTTTAATATTTATTTAACAGCTTCAATGCGGGCGAAGCCGCAGGTAAAAGCTAGTTTTGTAATAATTTGGGTAATGCCTCATAACATGATGAGACTGATTGGCAGAATGTTATGTCAACCAAGAATTTAGGCGTATGATAGAACTAATTGGACTGAAATATATACAAAAGCGCTTATAGCCCGGAGAGAAGCGCACATACCTCGGCGACTCGCGTCAATTAAAGCGATCGACCGAGTTGAGCAATTGCAGTCGCAATTTGTACCTGGATCGATGACCGCTTGTAGCAAAAAATTCTTGAGCGTGCCCATGCTTCGGAGTGCCCGTTAAGCTGTACGTCCTAGTTTTATCGTCGACAGCAGTCGTCAAGTCTTTTCGGAATCGTTCTGGCAGCATAAAAACTTTCTACGCTTGAGTTGACCATAAATCAATCCATGGTGGACGACTCTAGGCCTTATATTATAATACACGGGTGTCTCTAAATCACTGAACGTGATTAGTGATTAGGAGACACCCGTGTATTATAATGGCCCATTAATGGGTTGCAAGCATGTACACAAAAAGTGAGAATATTTTACTGTTAAAACAACATAACATTGTGTCAGTTACTCTCGTCTTATTACAAAGTGTTGGTGGCAATTATGAAAACGGAATTAAAACTTGTCTAACATTACTGCAACCAAAATACGTTAAAACAATTTACGGTTGAAATAAAAACTATGATGAATGTGGTGGAAAAACGAATACGGATAAAATATATTAATATTTGTGTCAACTCATATGGAACGTTGTAGAAAACTTGTTCCATCTTCAGAAACGCGATACTATAAGTGCTGTACTTAAAGTAACTTTACGCCAAAGACGTGCACATATTAGCCAAGATGTTGTGAAAATAAAGTAACGTTTAAAATGGTTTTAAATAGCCAACTCATAGGGCACGGGTTTCTCCTTATATAGAACTCTATCACTCCTCCAGGATGTTTCTAAGACCAGTGAGTCACATCCAAAACGCGGATTTGAAACTTCTGTTTTAAATATGTGCATAGTATTTATCTAATAATCTAAGTATTCGGATAAGGAAAATATCTTGAGGAAAATTGTACTTATGGGAGTTTCCTCAAATCCTTTCAAAGGTTTGTTATCTCCAAGTCGGCATTACTTCTCCACAGTGGACTAATAGCTGTATGTGTTACATAGTTTATATTCTCATTTTCTTTTTAATAATAAGTAATTTAATAGCTCAATTTTATACGAAGTGACATTAAGTCATTTATCACGTATTAACAATAGCAATATGCCTTCAATAACAGAACAAAATTTAAACAGTCTTACAAACAAAAATAAGATGAGTATCTACTATTTTGTATGCAATCAGCGACTGTCAACGGAAACGAGAAAAATAGTAAAACGCAATCTACTGCGGAAATCAATCCGAATGCTTCATTGCGTTATTCCGCTTTCGTAAAATACCAATAGTTTATGCCAATACAATAAAATTTATTGAAATGAAATATCAAACGGACATGCAGTCCAAATCGTATTCGTCATCAATTGTAATACATACATATATTTCCAAATATTTCGACTACAACTGTCGTTTATTTGAAGATATAAATCCGTAGCTAACTGAGACTAATGGGACAAAGATAAGTCTTTTCTTTTAATACCGATGTGAACATTTCTCACGTCACAGCACAAGTTAGTTTAAGAAATTTGCTTAGCGTACCACAAAAGCTTACCTACCTCATTAACCGTAAAATTAAAAGCGGTTTATTACCTGTGGCCGTACCGCATAGTTCAACTAAACACAACCACAAACAAGTAGTTTACATTCCTATATATCTCGTATCTCCCTATCTATCTACACATACTATATAATCGACGATAGTATTTCTGCGTGAGAACAATAGACTTCAATATCGTTTGACAGATCACCTTGAAAATTGATACGGTACAGGGTATTTGAGCATGAATATTTTAAGTGTGATCTAGTTCATTATAGATTGCCACTAGATAGGGTGCCAATACAATAAAATTATACAACAAAATTCTATTCTTGTGCTTATAAGTAAGTGCGGAGAGCTTACTTATTTCAGGGCATAAAAACACAAAACGATAAATATTTAATAATTAATAACTACCTTACTAAAATGCAGCTTGCTTAACAAAACGACGTCCTAATTGTTATATTCTGTCATAAATCGTAATGATTAATTAACTATTTCTTGTGCATAGGTAATGTGGCTAAGGAATACGACTGATACGGCACAGCTTCTAACAGTGGGCCCAGCGCCCTATGCCGGCGACAACCGAGTGGCCGTCAAGTTTCAATACCCAAACAACTGGAGACTCAGCATCAACCCAGTGAAGCGAATAGATGCGGGAGTGTACATGTGCCAAATATCTACCCACCCACCGAGGACTATATATGCCAACTTGAGTGTGTTACGTAAGTATTTATGATCTGGAACGGTTTGCGAGCATTATCTGATTATTTATGTGCTAGTTTAAGTTTATTTAAGCAGCAGGATTTTTTACGGATAATAAACATTATCCACGACGAATGTATATATATTATTGATATTTTCGTTACAATTTACAAGACAAAAATGTACACATTATAGCATCAATATCCTTGTTGTATTTTGCAAAAA
The DNA here is from genome assembly GCA_018248895.1 of Carystus phorcus. Classification (NCBI taxonomy): domain Eukaryota; kingdom Metazoa; phylum Arthropoda; class Insecta; order Lepidoptera; family Hesperiidae; genus Carystus; species Carystus phorcus. Next base: position 9,318 of record DWJN01000065.1, read on the forward strand.
GTAAATAAAATTGGATATTAAATAAGTATTATGGGATTGTTAAACTCACTTTTGTTAACGCGCAATATAGCTGGCAGTATTATATTAAGAAAAATAGATATATTTTATCACGCTATTTTAATAAGTAATAAGTTTAATCGTATTAGTTCTGCTCCAAAGCGTAGGTCATCAAAATCCTAAGAATCTTAAATATATATGGTATTTATCTTTTATGACAGGCAATAAAGGCGATCCAAAGACCTTTTGAGAACGTTTATTCGACTGAAAGGAAGTGATGAAAACCTATACACGTTACACAGGGGAAATATCTACGTTATACTAAAATGAAATCCGCACGCCTCTGAGTGACAGTTGCCTCGTTTAGCGTGATTTATATTAGTCGTTCCGCCTTCGAGATTAAATCGATATTTTCTAGTAAACTAGATAAATTTCTACGAAATACCTCGACGTTTTAACAACCATATATCGCCAATTTCGTGCAAACTACACAGTTTTCCTTTGAAATACCGCACATTAGCATCAAGTTAAACTACATTCTGAAATACTCGTACTCTCAAGCAATTTCAAGTTAGTAGCAAAATGTATGTCAAATTCATACGGTAGGTATTTATCGGAAGTATTAAGCTCATTTCCCTAAAATGTTTATGCTTAATTAGTGTTCATGAACAGTACAAAACACATACATCGATTTTTACATGGAAATTTTTAACATTAATGTTAGTAAAACAGTAAAAAAATAATATGATTTTAAACTATTTTCATCGCCGACACTCAACATTTTAATTATAGCGGGTACTCACGATCTCTGTATTCTTTTTATTCTTTTACCGATATTTCGACCCAGTTACATAGTTCTCGCCGTGACCACGATCCATGTAACTGGGTCGAAATATCGGTAAAAGATTATAAAGAATATAGAGATCTTGAGTACCCGCTATAATTAAAAAATAATATATTTACATCCTAATATTAACGTTTCTTAATTAGACTGTTTTAAAAAATATTACTAGAAATGTGTGAATCACTAATATAAAACTACTTAACTTGTTGCAAGAAATTCCTTATTTAGCTTTATCATTATTATGTATTTGATGTTATGCACTTTTATTATAAAGTTACAAACTATGAAAAATATACAAAATACTTCTAATACTAAAATAATAGTTGGTAGGTAATTATTTTCTCTCTTTAAAAGTGCAATTACTGACATTATTTGCTGTAAGCCGCGAAGATTACGATATTCAAGTTTATTATCCTATTTCTCACTTTTACAGCGCCAGTTCTGACTATAAACGGCGATAATACTCACGAAGATAAAGACAAATACTATAAAGCGGGTAGCTCAATAAAGCTGTCTTGCGTTATTGCTGATGAATACGTATCGACGTTAAAAGCTAAGACGGCAGCTACTGTAGCCACTAAACCACCCACGACAACTATCGCTGCGACCACAACAACAGCAGAACCAACGACGAAATTGAGTACAATATTCAATAGAATAGATTTAATGCTAAATAAAAGTTGGAGCGTTGAAACCACAACGATCACATCAACATTTAGTATAAGCACAACTACTAAAAGTATAGTGGAATTGAAAAGCACAACGGCTATTACAACTTTGCAACCGGTAACACAAGCGGTAGTTAACAATGTGTATGGGCTATTGTGGAAAAAGGACGGAAAAGACTTTAATACAGTTACGTGGCTTAACTTGAGGTAAGAATTTGACTATTACTGTTTTATTATTTTGTTAAGTTCCGTATGCGGCGACTTTCAGCTTTTGTTAAAACGTTAGTTGTAATATTTTGCGTAAAAGGTGTAGTTACCAACGCCTAGTTAAATAGGTCATTTTAGGACTTTTTTCCTGTTGTAATCGACGGTTTTTAGCTAATATATATTATACTAATAGATATCCTACAAAATACCTTACAAATTTCAGGGAATACCAATCTTGTCTACATACTATACCTACTTATTGCTGTGTACCAAGAAATGCATCTGACAAATATATTATGCTATTATTATGCTATGAGTTCAAAATTTTTTAAATCTCTTTTCATTCCTTTTTTTTACATAATCATCAGATTTTGTATCCATGTTTAGTTAAAATTGATTAGCCTAGCTCTTTTTCATGAATTAAAGAAAAGACTTATAAGTTTAACACAGAATAATAACTTATAATTATTTAATGACCGTTGTTGATATATAGATCCATAAAAAATGAATGTATAACTAATGAACTTAAATATTATTATCATCTTGATTCATTAGAATAATTTGATTTATATTAATATTAAAGAATTAACGTAAGATTCCGAGAAACTCATCAAATGAATTTAAGGGACATCGTGTTTCTCGCAGAAATTTTGTTGATCGTATAAAAACGGCTCACGTATATAGTTTATTGTTTCCCTTCTTATCAAATCAGCCAGTATCGCCTAGGGCTATGGGACCAAGCATCTTTATTTATAGCGGTTGAGACATTCTCTTGTGTTCCAAGTGTTTAAGGATCATTGCGATATAACTCATAATACTAACCCTTTTCAGAAGATAATAAATGGGGTTTATGGTAATCCTATATAATTAAAATGGTGCAGATAATTTGCTTTTACTTATATTATGTTATGTTGAATGTATCGAGCGTAGGCGTTTATTGGATAACCGCGAGTAACAAAGTTAAAATTTTAATAAGCTCCGTAATTCGAAGGCCACTTTGAATAGTCGATCTCGATTTATCGTTAAGCAGCCGGGTGGCCTCAAAACTTTCTGCATTTGGATAAGCTGCTTATCAATCAATCTGCACTGCAGTAGTGTGATAACTACTAATTAATACTATAATGGTACTCATATAATGTAGTGATAGATTATGCATACTACTAATAAATATTGTCAACAAAATTCTTTAGTAAAATGTTCGAATACTACAGAAAATATTAAAAAATATTTAAACATTCATCATTACTATTTTATATTTTCATTCTTTTTCTTTTTATATATAAATTTAATTCCTTCGTATATAAAACGTTCTCGTTATTCATATTTTGCCAATGACGTTATTTTAGAAAATAACAAATTAGGTAGCAATGCACCAAACAATTTAAGATGTTTGTTAAGTATGCTTAACTCGTAGCGTTTGTATTCTCTTTCATTACGCTCAGACGCTAACTGTAACGTCAATTACAGTGCCACAATCAGCGTAACATCAGCGTCGCAGAGTGACAGTGGAACATACACGTGTCACCTGCTCAACCATTCCCAGGTCACTATCTACGTTCATGTGTTGACGGGTAAGTAACACACAAATATGCCAAATGCTAATTAAGAAGTACATTGATTGTCCAGTCGGGCACAAATGAAATGACGAAACGCTTGCGAATGCTACTAATTATTTTATTTTTGAAAAATAGAAATAACGCCTCGGGTTAAAGTGTGGTTGTATTTTTCGAAAAGATTTTTGCATATTATATTATCTAGTAATTACGGATTTAATGATGATCTGATCATATTCCATGCGTACAATCTGATAACAAAAATAAAAAATATTTTTAAATATAAAATAAATTTAATTTTTTTTGTACTCACCTAATATGTGTCTGTAACTTGCAAATATCAAGCTTCAAAACTGAGCGTGAAAAAATTTGACGTGCAAAAGTGACATAATTTGGTTAAGTTTATTATCATTAGAGGAACTTTTTCTTATTAGCATCAACTTGGTTTCTTTACCGAATACGGTTGCTGTTCGGTGTTAGAATATAATATTATGATAATCGATCCTTATCGATCAAAATTTTATATAGTTAGAATAGTCCACAGCTTGACATGTAATAACAAAGATCAATAATTTTACAAGTTATTTTATGTCTTAGATCGAGCCGATATCGGAGCAACCCTAATGACGTGAACATTCCGAAGATTTTCTATCAAAGATACTCACTTCAATACGCCAGATGTAAAGAATTTCAAACTTGAACATGAATTTTACTCTTAGAAATCTAGAGAAATAAAATATAAATCCAAATACATTAAATCTTCAATGGTTAACCCAACGCCTTAAAGTAAGAAAGCTATAATTTTGTACACTGGTTTAATTTATTGAATAGAAAAAAGGGGATATTACAACAGATAGACAATAGAGCTTAGATTTTTTCACTTTTAAAATGTGTTTTTTCCATAATAATATTAGATATGATCATTAATTTTTTTTTTTATGGGCTATAAGTGTGCGGCGTTATTTATTTATTTATGTTATATTCAATCCTCACTGGAAAAAAGGAATGCTCTTTACCAAATTTACATTCATATATTTTTACTTTTAAGTCGATTTACTTCAAAATTCCCGAAAGAGCATCCACTAGCAATTGCTAGTGTACAGCGCCGTTAAGATTTCTTTTGTTTCGAAATTGAACATATGCCAGTCATACTACAATACTGAACAATACCTCATTCCTTTTTACTTATTTTAGAAATAAATATCCAAAACATTGTATGGCAAACATGACCGTAACATAAATAAAAAATGCGAAAGCCAGGTTTTGTATCGACTAACTACTTCAGTCGGTTGCCTGGGGATTCCAATTGTTTCTTTTGTACTAAAGAGTATGCAGAGTGGTAATGTCAATATGTTACTAGGACGTTATGTTGTTTAACGATACACAATTGTTGTTCTTTTTGCAATAAAAGTAGGTATATACGCACTATATATATACACACGATACATTTCAGCATAAGGTAGAAAGTGTGAATAATTTTTAATAAGGTATTAGTATAGACAGCCACCTTTATGTAACCTAATTATGTAACCTTATTATGTAACCTACATCGTATCGTTTGTAACCTAAATCGTATCGCTTAAAAACAAATAAGATCCTTTAAATTCTTGTGATAATTTCGAGTTCTCTCAATGCCAATTTTCTTTAATAATGACACCGTTTCTTCTTCTCGTACATAATTATAATTATTACTTAATGAAGGCCGCTAATTGCTTTCATTTCTTTTAAGGTGAGAACCAAGCTGCTGTACACCATGACACTTCGAATAAAGGACCGCTCTTCTGGCACGCACAGCGTTTATTTTTTATTTTATTGCCGGTACTTCTGTCGTTTCTTCTCAATGTATCTAGATAATAAGTAGGCTAATAAAAAGAGGCGCCAAATTATATACGAAAGTGGTACCTGACAAATTTTCATATTTCTCAACGTCGTAATAATTTTATGACGTGTAAAACAACATCGTGTACTGAGAATATTTGGTGTAACCTAATTTTATAAATAAAAGCTAACGCTCTTTTGTCGTTTGTAATTAATGAAACTCATTGTTTGATATTGGCCCCATTTATGTGTTTTGTAAAACGTTGACCAATAAAATTTAAAATTAATTATATAGTATGAATGAGAAATTACATTGAAATGAATAGAAGACGAACATATTTTTGTCTGTTACTGTTTTGTTGTTGCATAAACCGTATTAAAATGTGTGAAAAATAAGAACAAATTTTAGTTATCTTAACGACTTATGGCTGGTTTTGTTTGCTGTTGTCAATGTTTTTTTTATTCATAATGTAAAACATTGCTTTATATTAATTATCGCTATATAAGTGATTTAAACGGGGAATACAATTTGTAACGTAAGCATTTGTAAAAAGCTAATATTAAATCAAAATTTGAATATGGAAATGTAACAAATACATATATTATATTTACAATATGGCGACTTTGTCTGTTATATATTTTCAAGACTATTCGTGGATATGATTTTTGTACCAAAGTTATGTATTAAAAACAAATACAATAGCGCTTCTTACAACACGTGCCAAAAATAAATAATTATCTAAAATAATTTTATTTTGACAAAACTTTATTGACAACAACGAAAGCACCTTGTAACATGGTCTATATTTTTGACGTTTCAAAATTTCTTACATTACAGTATCGTTACAGTTTTATATTACACTTTTTAATGCAAACATTTGCTTCACCTTCATCAACAGTATTGTATCAAAAGCTTACCAGTTAATTAACAATTGTTAGTTATAAGAGTATCATGTAATATTAAGCGTTAAAACATCATTAATACTAAAGTTTAACGTACAATGTACATAATAAGATGCATTTACATTATAATACAGAATTATGAAACCTTAATTAACTGAATTTTGTGTCTAATTAATTAAATGAATAATTCATTTGTCGTATGAATTACGAACTGTACATACATATTTTGTTAATTAATTTTAATGCATATTCTGGTTGCAATTAATTGTTATTTAATATCATTTATCTTTGTGCTGAAGTAATTAATTTAATAATAATAGTAGGAAAGTCAAGTATGTTAAAATGGGGTGGTACTCGAACGCCATAACGAGCTACTAGATTTCGCAGACTCAAAGTTAAAAAAAGAATATAATAATATGTATATCAATAAACATCAGATTATTGAATTGTACACCTACATACAGTAAGCAATTCTAAATATACTCTAATTCAAACTGCCAAATTGTTTTTAATAATCTGATGGGTACTTCACACGTGCGAGGCTACAAAGATATTTCAGATATGGTGTAGCTAACATGCAAATCTTGAGTAAATCCAAAAATCCCCACATGATCTCCCCTACTCTTACGAATTGTATAATATAATATACATACATATATGACACGCTGGTCCGACGACATCCGTAGGATCGCGGGTAGAAACTGGATGCGGAAAGCCGAGGACCGAACAACGTGGCACGCTCTAGGGGAGGCCTATGTTCAGCAGTGGACAGTCATAGGCTGATGATGACATATATATGTTTGTTCTTGGATTTAAGTAGATACTTTAGTTGTAATTTATTGTAATATAATATTTTATGTAGGTTTTACGAAGGCAAAGCCATGTTAAATCAACTTTATTGTGTTGTTGCACTTTTTTTAACTTTTTTCTTACTTGTATACAACAAAAGACATAATTTTAATTATTGTATCTACAAATAAAACGTGCATAAATATAAATTTGCTTTATTTATTTCATATCTGAGTGAATTATAGATCCCAAAGTTAAAGATAACACGAAATTTCTGAGTGTCATTGTAGATTTTGAAATTGTAGGCGCCGTTAACTTTAGCATGACTACTTATACTAAAGATTTAATTAAAAAATATTATTTTTAGAAACATACATAATTTTACGTACAACATATAAATAAATTATCCCACATCGTTCCAAAATTATTAAGGAAGGATAATTGAATGTTAAGTATTTACACATATTTGAGATATGAATAACTTTAAGAAATATAAGTGTAATTAAATCATTGCTTTGATATCGACAAACACAATACTCCATTTAAGCTCATTATCTTATACGGAGTTATAAGTAACCTAAAATCTTTACTTCGACTCGACTAATTAAGGAGCTTTTGGCAATAGGAGACGTGAATATAAATATTGATTACTTAAATCTATTGTTGATTAAACATTTCATCAAATTACTCTAGGGACTAACAGGATTATTAATGTGACATCCTATAAATTTTAGAGTCTTAACATACATACATACAATTAACTTTGATTAGTAATAACCTTCGCTTTATATGAAAGCCGTTTGGATAATTACGTTTATAATTTCCCAGGGATTAAACAGTATCCAAAAAAACTTTGATCATTTCATTGCTTGATGAATACCCGAAACACGAGAAATGAAAATTTAATTTCACGGTTGATTTCGGATCGTAATAACGTAGCCTTTGACTCTCGATATCATTACTTATTATTGTTATTTATTGCTAATATTATATTATAATTTATTAATTATTTTTACTGACTATAACTATCATGCAAAACTACATGGAGATAAGAAAATTTAAATAAATGTTATTAAAGTTTTCCCCCAGTTTTGCACCATAAGCGTTAAAAACTGTTCAAACCCATTTCGATTTAAACTGTATATTGACTTCACAAAAGAAATGAAAAAAATATTGTCACTATTCAACAGTTTTATATTGTGAGGCACTTCTGTGTATCGTAAATGCAGAATTCAATGCAGCTTTGGAATACAAAACGGTCAGTAACCAAGCTGATTCGTTACGTTTTAATATTAAAATAGTATAACTAAAGACCACCTGAACGTAACATAAAAATTTATGCACGATGGTATTTACATTATCTGACTACCACACAAAGACCTCAATGGATAGTAACTACTAATTGTCGTTTATTTGTGTGCCTCAAAAAAAATATATGTGTAAAAGGAGTAGCGCGGGCGCAACACAGGTATAGCGTGTACATACTAACTTTTAACTTAGCCCTGACGTAGCACTGTCGTAGCGCTGTCGTAGCACTGTCGTAGCGCTATCGTAGCTCTATTGTAGCTCCAACGTTGCATGAGAACAAGTTCTGAGACTTAACAGAACAATATTAACTTATTCAATTCGTCGATCGATATAATATAATATAATAAGGTTATATTATTATTTAATATAATAGCGTTATATAAGCGGATTAGGAAAACCACATAACGAGTTTAAAAATAATGAGTTGTGATTTACTTAGCCGCTACTAATCGCCGTTTGCTAAAACTACCAAGTTTTTGCGGCTAACTCGTCCAAATAATCGTTTAATTGAAGCAGTTCTAGTTTCATTTTGTTTATAAAATGGAATAAGGAACTGGCAATTTTTGTTCATAAGTTTTCAATGTTATTTATCACAAGTCCCAATAATAAAGTAACTTTAAATTTAACCAAAATATAATGTGACTATGTTATTAAAAAAAAGACTAAGATTTTGACGTAATTTCGGTACGTCTACTAAAAATATGTACATAATAATAAACGAGATATAGAAATAAAACATGTATACGTTGTCCAAACGAATTCAGCAAATAATGAGTAAGTAATCTGTACAATGTTCGAATTATATGCTAACAAATAAATAAAACATAATTTGTACGCGATAAATAAAGATACATACATATATACGTGTATCATCATTTATAACTCACAATAATAACTACTAGCGGGTGATATTGATTTTACTTTCAGCAATTATTGAGAATAAGAAAGCTTAATATAGCTTTTATCTTTTAAACAAAGAAGCGTGAAAGACGTGTGGATCTTAGCGCGCAGTCCTCTGGCATAAGTAAACACGACTGTCTTCAAATAACAAGAACAAATCTTTACCTAAAATCAACTGTATAAAGCAAATATTACGAGATAATATTTTATTAAGCTGTATTTATGGAATACATGAGTTATTTTAGGATGAAATGAGATCCTTGTATCACCTTATTAATCTATACAAACGTAAATTGTTTTCTTATTTTGTCATAACTACACTTACTCATAAAAATAATTTAACAATTGCAAATGATAGGTTAGCTTGTAATATACATTTAGAAATAGAAATTAACCCAAATATGTGTAAGATTCCTCGTAACCTTGAATATTATGCCGCATGTCTTATCGAGTAGCAGGAGGGGTGTGCTCGAACGTGAATTACGTATTCGAGATAATAATTGACTCGTTATACGTTTGAATATTCGATGGGCTAAAGCCTTCAATAGGATTTAGTTCATACACACTTGACATGTGGTAATTTACTGAAATTCGTCTTAGATAATACTACAAAACATTTCATTAGATGGCAATGAGACATTTTATTGAGTTCTTAAGGTAAGTATATGTCATACGACGTACTAGACATACTAAAATATTTAATTTTTATAAACCACAGATCCCTTCTTAAATTTCCATCCCATAAAACCACTTCCTACTCCCACTCCTCTGTTCATGCCATCACTACCATATTCGTGAGAGTAAAAAAATAGTCAAAAAATATTGTTTCTGTTTCCTAGCTATTCTATACATAATATGTATGTATATCCATTTTTTCGCCATCGCCATTGTTTTTTACCACAAATTAATTTAAACTTAGTTCTTTCCCTCTTCTAACAAAATAAGTCATAGAAAATATATATAGAAATTCAACAAATAGAAAATAGAATTAAATTGTAAGCCCTTTAAGATACCTATTTTGTAAATGGAACATTCAATTGAACTGCGATTAGTTCCATTAGGTTTCATGAGATCATTTTTCTGTTACATTCCTTCAATTTATTGTGATCCTTTCTTCCTAGGGAATAGGAAATAAAGGTCGTGAATTCAGTTGCTGGCGGAGCAAACACAAAATTAAACGTTAAAAATAAACTCTTGATTCGTGTATGTTTGTAATCACGTTCTCTCATGACATAGGGAATTCCTTAATACATGAAGTTCTATTGCATAATTTTTTTTCTTTAAATATAATGTTAACATTTGATTAAAATCTTATAACCTTATACCTATAGGTAACATACTCATACAAAACCAATTACATGACGCACGAATTTAAGTACGTTGTTTCAGGTACAATAACGATCCCATCAAAATAATACTGTTGTTTTTGAATTACGACATCATTACCGCTTCATGTTAAATTTAAATTTACATTATATATCTTCAGTTAAAAAAGGATAATTGTTCTATCGCGCAATGATTTTTTATTTGTTCTTAGAATGTAATAATACTAATAGGTATTATTTCGATAAAGTTAGTAGTACATCTTAATCTTAATACTCTACGATGACATCTCTAAATTGGATATTTTTTGGGTATTTTAACGTTTAATAGTTTTGGAATTTTAATTCGTTTTTTATGTATATAAAAATTAAAATATTTATTTTCGAATTATTGTAAATTTTGTTCTGAGTATACGATGTAAATTTATCCCTAATCTACAGGTTGATTAGTTGCCGATTCAGCAGATTTTTATATAACAAAACTTGATGAAAGTTTAGCGAAGGCCAAGCAATTTTACGTTATCTTTCATGAAAAGGAACGTGACAGTCCAATGATTAATTTGTAATTTGATGAACTTCACGTTTCGTTTTTACGAAGTAGGTAGTAAAGTTTTTATATTTACAAAGCTGGAATTGAATTTTAAATTAATTTAATCATGAAAGATCAAAGTTGTTTAGAATATTTCTTGGCTTTAAAGATGTTTTAATACTGCAAAGTGGGAGACCGGGATATTTGATGGAAAGAAAATTGATCCTTATATTCGTGTTAGGAACTAATAAGAGTAACGCAGGTGTACATCGGCGAAGAATAAATTACAAGATAAGAAATGGATTTGATCAAGAAAAATTAGATGGTAAATTGTACTTATAATATCATTCTGATATAGAATTATATAATATGTATTCTACGTTAATAACTACATCTATTAAAAACTCGTTGTATGTTTCAGACTAAACTGTTTGATCTTCGAAACATCACATTGATAGTAAAGTTGTAATTAAATCACAAATAATAAACAGAAGTACTATATTGTTTATAGTATTGGTAATATAATTATACTATGTGTTGTCGACTGTTAACCTGTCTCGGTGTCTTACTGTACTTGTCTTTGGAATTGATACCGGCACAATATTTTGTATTTCTTTTTATAGTTCTTTTTAGTGACGTTTTTCATTGTCAGCGAAATTAAATGAGAAAAAGATGACGCAGGATTTTCACTAAAAACCCCTTTTGCAATAGCATCAGCTACACTATGCATGTTTTTAGACTTAAATTTAACGGATTACAGTAACTTGCAACTATTAGAAAAAATTTACGTATTCATTCACACATAGATTTTATATTTACTAAAAAATTTTTGTCCTACCTGCTTAACCAATGCACTTTTACCAGAATATATGTATAAAGCGATTTTAATATTTTTTTGTTTAGGTAATTCTGGAATATTTTGATAATTAATTCTTATGGAGATTATATATTTTTTAATTTCTTTAAACTCGACATAAATGGCCGAATCCGCTAGTTTAGATATTATATTCATATATTAATGAATAGGTTATTTAAACGTTTGGAAAAACCATTACACCTGCCTTATTCTTTATTTTAATACATTTAAAATGCGTGTTTATATGTATGTACATATATGATAATCAGTACGTCAGTTGATACATATTATATAATTTCTTAAGAACCGCCTGAATGGTCACAAGCCGCTTTAAACTTTCTCATATTATAAGTAGACCCGGCAAACTTCGTATCACCTTGGAACATTAACTTGTCTCTTTTGACTTTGCGTACATTGGTCGTAGCGTTATTTTATATAGACCTTTACCTAAATAGACTATCCAACATAAAAATAATTTTTCTTTATAAACTTTATAATTTTCAAATAGTTTTCGGTTACTAAACACATCACTAATTCGTACATGACATGATTTTATTTCATTTATTTAATAATTTATGTACATGTATACAGTATAGTTGGAACAGTAATGATTTAATTTTGTACTCAGGTTGAATTCATTCTTTCTGAGTTTTTTTTTATTACAAGAAGACAGCCAGGACTTCCAGTAGACGATTACTAGATTGAAAATGTTCTTTATCGAATAGCAGCAATACGCTTCGGTAACACGAATTTACTTCAAACCAAAGAAATGCTTACAGTAAAAGCTATTTTAGACATTTTTAATTACCAATAAAAATTGGTACAGAAATGAATATCTTTTTTCAGTAACTGTTGTTTGTTTGATCAAATATCACGTGGTAAATAGATTTAGATGATGTTTGGTTATTAGCATATACACTGGTCTCTAGGATACTTTTTATTTCGTAATATTGATCTCTTCCCGCGCGATAACAAAAACAAGTTCAACCCTACGTATGTATGTTAAAATTAAAAAAAATGACAATCTATCAAAAATGACTCGCCTACAGTTTTATTATTGATATGCATTTTGACGCTAATCTTCTAACTAGTTTATTCGTAAATATAGCATTTACTAGCTTCACGTTTAAAAGTATAAAATAGTGAATATTGTAATCGTGTATCCACTGTACCTACACCGTGTCCATTCCTTTATACCGAGATAACCAATTAAGCAACTGGGGCGGTTTGTCGTGTCGAATTACTCCCCAAACATTCGACGAGGCAACAAGTGCATTCACTTCCTGGCAATTGCTTCCTAGAAATGCGATCCACCGCAATTTACTACTACTTGACCCAAATTAGTGAACCCGAAAATTGCTGGAACTTTTTTCTCGATTACTTTTTTCTGCAAGAATAAAATATCTACTATAAAATGCTTATTAAAAACTAACTTCACTAGCATAGCAACAGTTTCCATAGCAACATTTTTTTTTATGACTAATCGACAAAAAAATAGCCATCTGATGGTAAACGATCATCGTACATTACAAATGCTTTATCGGTTAATAAAGAAGAGAAAACGAGGAAAGAAGAAAGAAAGAACTAACCTCTCAAGTCTTCACAGCCAACCTGAACATGATTCGCTTAATGACTGACTTAAGAAGGAAAGTGGTAACTAGTCATACAGACTTCACAGAAGGTAACAATAACATTGGTAATATAATCCCTACGTGAATAATATTAAGTGTATTAAGTGTTCTTTCGCCGTTTCTTCTCCTCGATGTAAAAGCACCTTTCCGAAACGGAACGAACCTTTCAAAAAATGATGTGCATAAGTGTATTGAAATAATACCTATATGAATAAATGATTTTGAATTTGAATTTGAATTTGTAAGAATATTACTCAGTTATTATTATTATTAATCATTCGGTTAAGCTCGCCTGGTTAACTATCACACGCTCTCTTTTGACTTAACCGATGACGAATAGGTAATTGTGTTCCGACTACTTCCGACTGCTGGGAACTTGCGAGCTCTTCTTTCTTTCTTCTCTCTTTCTTGGCAAGCAACATGTCAGTGATATCTCTGGTATTGCTCTCCACGGTGACGACTTACCATCCTGTGGATTTGCTTTGTCACATACAAAACATAGAATTTAATGTCATTTAAATTGCATTCATTGAAATCAAAAGACTGAATTCGTCCTCCGTCCGTTGCCGCTCCATTAAATAACGTCAAGATTCTCGTACTGTAATAACGTATATGAATACGCGTTTTGTTTCCTTGTAGGCGTGCATTCGGGTATATGCATGATATATTCGTATTTTGTATTATAAAACTGTAGCTGAGCGAAAGCTGGTGGAAGATATTGAAAAAAACTATTATTTAGAGTGTTCATTCGCACTTTCTCAGATATGTCATAGTGGATGTGACTTTCACTGATGCGCTGTAATAAATTTAAAGATACATTTAGTATAATATTATAGTCAATCTATGTATATTACTGAATTTATATAACTTAGCCAAATATTTTTTTGAATGTGTGTAGTTATATCGACTAATAATTATTAGATTCTCAAATACTCCACCAAATATCTGTTATTTTGTAATCTCATACGACATTTATAGACTGTCAATATATGTATTTATGTATATGAATTTGGGCCCAAGATAAACGTCTAATTTACTCTAATAATTATCTAATAAACGTATAATATCGCTCATATATATCTATTCTACTTTCTTACGAGTGTAACAAGCTGCTAATATTATAAAATACCAAAGATTGTTAGATGATTTGTGAAAATTATAAAGAAAAACCTCAAAATACATATGTATTTTTCATGATCAAACATATTTTTAAATATAAAAATACTATTCTTACATATTTGTAAATACAACACCATAAAGTCATTACGGCTTTATACTCTACTCTTGTGGTGTAACTGCAAACCCTCTTTCACATAAATTTTAATCAGACACCGAAATAACAATGGTAATTTTTAAAAATCTTCTAATTTTAAAAATTTTGTATATCACTAACAACGTTACAACGTCAACTTCGGACATTAAAAATATCGTCACAATAAATTATTCTCAGCGAGCTACAGTTTTTTAGCTCGGTAATAAATTTTTATGTAAACTTCTTCACAAACTATAGTTTAAACTGCGTGAAGAAGACTCCTAATAAGTTTTCATAGTATTTTAGTCATCTTTGCGTAATAACTCATTATTTTCTATTTTAAATAAGAATAAGTAAGTATTATAGATGCAAAACTTTAAATTATTTGGTTATGAGAATTTTCTGAAATTTTAAGACTTCATTAGGTTGTTTAAAACTAATTAAATAATGTTATAGTGAAAACGTTATATAAACTAGCATATGACATTGGACGAGCAATATGACATTGTAAAAACATATACATACATTGTTTTTCGTACATCAGAATTTTATCTTACGTCTGTATTAAACAAATAGTGCAATGAATCGAGTGTAACATCGAATCGGCCAGGTTGCACCAGCACTCAACCCTTTATTGAATGTATGAATAAACAGCAAACAATCGTTAAGATGAAAGAGTATTTGTTATAAAGCAACTTCTCTTTTCATAGTTTAATTTATATTATATCCAAACACATATTTTATGTTTTATTGTTAAGTGTTTCACACCCCGTATCTAACTTGCAAACTGAAAAATGTTTGAATCCATAGTTTACTTTGCAGAATGAATCGTTTTAATTTAAGAAAAATCTAAAATTCGTAACATTTGTAGAGCGCATATTTAACACGCTTAATCCTAAAGCTAGACTTAGCAAACAAACGACTCACATGAAAGAAATGTACGCGCTTATATTTCAAAGAATTACCGTCGGATGCAAGTTGCCTCTTTATCATCCACATTGTACTATCGCAGTTTATAAGGATTATAAAGGAGATTTTTATATCCTCACATTTCCGAAATAAACTTTAGCTTTTAGGTAACTTTATTTTTATTCATTTTAAGCTCTTTACACGATGTTGTGGGATAAAAATAACTAACTTTCAATCGCAGACTTGTAAGACAGTACGGCCATTTATCGAATTTTAAAGTGTTTATATTAAATTCAATATACACAATCTTTATTTATTCTTCTGTTCATTTGTATGTTCTTGTGTATCAACCTCCTTAACGATCGAACAGATTATGATAATTCGTTTTGTACGCGTTATAGAACCTTTAAGATTCACAGATCGATCCAATAGAAAATATTTTATTTTATATTGCAAGATAAAATCTGCCGAAACCAGCGTTGATATAGAATGGATTTTTTTTTTACTAGGTCTGGGTAAAAACCGTTTGCTTTTATGATGTTAAAAAATGGTAGCAAATTTTTTCATATCTGTGTTATTTACTACTCTTATATATTTCTTTTTTCGGGCTCATCCGGTCATCGATCTAATGTGACTAAAATAACTCTTCTTGGTAAGGTAGATTTTAACTTAGTTTCTTAGTCTGGAAAAGGAGACTGCACTTCAATTTAAGATACGCTGGAAATGTCCTTTGACTGCACCACATCGTCTATTGTGTTTTGTGTCCAATGCAACCTGCTATATGTATGTATATCGGCAGGTAAGAAGCGAATTTGTAGACAATACCAATTGTAGTATCTACAGACATTCAATAATAGAAGCTTTTGTTCCCGGCGAAAAACAAAGTTATTGTTGTATCGTTAAAAGCTCGTCTGTACGATGCTATTGCTTAAGGACAAGAATTTACCTCGTGATAGTTTCTTACAATTCCGGTTGTACCACGCGATGTGGAGAAAGTTTGTGAATTTACACTTAAATGCAACTCCTAAGTGTTCTATTCTGTAGCGTTCTAAGTACGAACTCTGCATACATTCGTAAAATTGAATGTTAGGAGGCACCGCCATTGTTGCCATTTTGAAATGCACATTTCAAAGGATTGTCTTTTGTTTTCATGCCCCAGGACTTGATATCTTAATGTGAAGGTATATTTTGAAGAAAGAGTGTATTAAAGTCCAATATAATTCATAATCATTCGTTTATTTCTTACTGACTGAAAATTCGAATAAGGAATCATAACTATGTACTAATTATACGCATCAGAATTTATTCTGAATACATGAAAATAATAATGGTTATATAAGTAAAATTTACTCTAAAACCAATTTGAAATGAATGGTTAATTTTATTCTGTACTAAAATCAAGTCGTAAAATATTAATTACATGCAATTATAAACTCAATCCTGTACACCGAATTCGTTTTTCTTTAATTTAGTTTTATAGTAAAAATTAGACGAAATATCGATTTAAGGAAAGATTTTTCAAACAAAATTAGTGAATATTATAACTGTTCCAAATTGTTTGAGGACTGCGATGGTAAAGTTTTGTCTTCGGGGAGCACATAATCGGTTTTGGTTAGATAAGTCTTTCAGGCACATAAAAAGCCTTGTTCTTAAACTTGACATAAAAAGTTTTTTATTTTAATAACTGACAAACGCGCAGACGAGCTGCTTATTTCAATGGTTATCGTCATTCATGAATATCCCTAATACAAAATAATACCGATGCAAATCGACTTAGAAAGAAGAAAGAGAAAAAGTAAGTATTGGTTCTCAATAAAAAATTCGTACCCAATCTTATTCGTAACATCGCGCGGTCGTTCACCAACAAGATGGACCGATCAAATAAAAGAAATATCTTCTGATTTCTACACAGCAATACGCGATACGCTGGATAGAGACCGGTGGAGGCAGATTACCTGCTCCATACACCACCCTGATGCTGACCACGATCCTCAGATATATGAGGGACCGACCATAGAGAGAGAACTGGGCACTAATCCTTCCGCACTACTGAATTGCTTTGAAAAGCCTTGAGTATATAAAAATAATACCGAACAAAGATTTACAATAGTTTGTATGCCTATACCGAGGATAGATTCAGAGAACAACTAAAAGGGCTAAGCCTGCAGCAGCCATATATCACAGCAATTAATTTGCATTGAAGCGCTTCGCGTCAGACCCACGAGCCTTGTTGTCTAAGCTCAATAGCTACTCGCAGCTCATTGCCAAAATAACTCATGCCATGAATTGCCAGTTAGTATTGTGAAATTGGCAAAGTTACTAATCAAATGCATATTCTATTAATCGATTACTTAGTTGTTTTACGTTTATCTAAGTTCTTTATAATTTTAGTATTTTTAAGTTAAGATATTTTATAATAAAGTATTAGGGATTAAACGATTTAAGTTCTAAAAAAACAATTATTACTCAAAGGGTTTCGATGTCTTCTTGGGAATGACCAGTAACGCTTTAGTGATTATGCTTGATAGTATTACAGAAGATAGCTGCCACTAACCTCCAAATGGTCTGACTGTTGATGATAAATAGTCACCGTATGAATACCAAACATACATATAGGCTCTCACGGATGTATTTCCGGCGAAATAAAAAAGTAAATATAAGTAAGCTCTTGAAGCTCCAACCAAAACACTAGTTACACACAGCCCGTTTGACGATTAATTCAAACAAGAGAATGGTAGTTAACCAGATAGTATTGCAGGCTGCCCTTGTACAGCAAATAGGCGTGACAATGGATGAATGGATTAAACGATTTACAATTTTGTTATTATAATGTGTGACTTTTGAATATATGTATTTTCTATACCAAGTGTAATGATATTCATTTTCATCTAAATGCCAGATTTATAATGAATGTTACGAGTAGGTAGCGAGAGTGAAGTTATATTTGGAACAAACGTCTATAGTATAATGTTTCATTATATTTACGTAGGATAATAGGTTACGTGATGAAATTAAAAACATAGTCATAAAATTCCATTATTACGCATGTCATGAATTTTAAATTCTACATATCAGTAATTAAACACAGTATTTAGGCATTAGGAATGACATCCACGCAGTTATTTAAATTGTATTATATCTAGACCATAAAACTACATGTGTTATCCGATCCGTAGTGACATCATAAAGGTTTTCTATAGTTGACATTGTACAAGTCCATTGATATTAACTACTATATCCATAATAAAGGCTGACTACATTAATAATATTTACCACAGATGACTTCTTTTTAATCTACCACTGAGACTTAAAAAAATTAAATAAATAATATGAACAGAAATCTAAAGAACACTTGGATTATGAAAACGCAATCCAAGTTTTCTTTGCAACTGTCGGCTACTGTACTAATTTCCCAGCGGAATTTAACATTTGTCACCGTTGGTTTATGAAGTTTAAGATTATACTTTTCATAAGAATTACTTTGAAGGATAAATAGAGGGAGTAAATTAAGACTAAAATAGGCAGTACCGTTTAGTTTAGTATATTTGCAGTACTAATATTAGTAACATTGGTTATGTATAATTTTAATCCAAGTACCTAGAACTCTGTGTCTTTCAAATATCATTAGACAAGACACAAAACATATTGAAAAAATTGCTTAATTTACAGACAATTTTCCTTTTTTTACTTAATTTTAAACACGCTATAGACAACATTTCCTTTACTGGCATAAACATCTTTCTCATCATCAGAAAATTTGATAAAGAATAATATAAACAATCCTTGTCTTGTTCGCTTTTAAAGAACCCAGAGATATAAATACTGAAACGCCCATAAAATATATGTTAAAATGCGCTAAAGAGTTGACCTGAGATTAACATAAAAGATAAAGCTAAAAGGGACTGAAATACGTTATCTCCGGTCATATGAATCAAGGAGTGTAAGTAGATTCCTTTTTTGCAGACACGGGTGACTATTGTACTTACTTTGTATAAAAAGTATTATTTTCTTCTGTTCGCCAGTATTCTTACAGCTTAAGATTTCACTGTATTTTAGCTAAAATTCCATAAATTGTTTACTGGTATTAAGGCGTATATTTAAGGTTTTAAAATGTAAAAATTAAAGATCAATGTAATATTATCACAATTGTAATAAAACGCTTAATACCTACTTACGCTTATTTTTTTATTTAGCAATATTTAACAGAAACCATAATAACAGTATTATGGTATAATGTGATATAATGTTACCTACAGCTTGCGATTTCACAAATCGCGTAAAAATCTCAGTCGGTAAGTCATTATCGTTTATATTATACCTAATTTTAATTATGGAGACCAATAAACAGGTCACATATATATTTTTCAATTTTCTTCTGTCTTGGCCATCGTCTGAAAATCAAACAGATTAATGACTGAAACGGTTTTCTTTATATATCCCAACATAATAACAATAATTTCGGCCCGTAATTTGAAAGCAGACAGCAAAAACGTGACGTTCCTTCTCCGCTGATAAAGTCGTTACATTTCAAAAACAACAGTAAACAACAAAAACAACATTGTATGTTAATGAGTTATTAACTTAGTATACACTACTATTATACATATAAATTAACTAAACAATACTATACTAACTATACATATAAATTAACTAAATGAAGCAGACTCAATACAATTCGATTGTTCAAAGTCCACGACTAAATGTGACCCCCTAACTGGACCGTTCATGCGAACGCAATGATCCATGTATTTCATATTAAAGCCGTGATCAAACGTTAATAAAATGGTGATGTATTTTTATATTTGCTACATTAAATGTTACTCACACCTTTTTTCGTGTTAACTGAGTGTAATGTAATGTTAGTAACTATTGCTTGTTTTGTTATTAAGTTTATTACAAAATGTATTATTAATAAACTTAAATATTAAAGGACAATTGGGCAACGATCGATCAAATAAAATGTCAAGTATCGTTAAGTAACATGTCGAGCGAGTGGACTGAACGCTTGTTTTCTTATTCGTTTTAACCGTTCTATTTTTTTCTTATACAATTATATTAATATTTTCCAAAATTGCAAAATTTATCTTATTATTTTTACTCGTATTTGGAAATAAAAATGAAGGATATTTCGTGAAGGTTAGAATATAATTTCAGTAAGTAAATTGGTCTAGCCTTGAAACACGTTGAGATATTATACAAAAGAATATTGATGCGCTTCCAATTTAAATTAAAGGAGAATGGGTTTGAAGTACAAAGCATTTCCTATTGAATACCCAGGAGGCGAAATGATTACACGCTGATGTTCGGAAGTTCCTGGATTCGATTCGTAGGGGCAGACATTTCATTTTTACATTTGTGTTCTCATTCTGGTTGTGTTTGTCTGTGTGTTATCTATCGCGCCCACAACAGAGGGAATCCTAATGTGTGCCGATGAGTGTGTAGTATTATTTATTTATTCTTTACGGTTAATTCCAAGTCCATTACAAGTCAATTATTGCACCTTGAATTAGTCAATGATATTTAGTTTTAATAAGCATCGATCTTGTAATCCCTATATTATAATGTAAATGTGTAGGTTGAATATTCGTTGCTTTCTATCCAGAATTATCCGCGAAAGATTTTTAAAGATGTGGGTCCTCAAATAAAAATTTAAATACGTTTATTCCGCCATGAAAGAACTTGTACATAATTGTATACAATAATAATTATAAATAGTGATATAACCATGTCACTTTGACGGAAACCGGTCACACTTAATTATAAGTTAATTCTACGCCATAGCTTATTTTACGTTCAATTTGATTATCAGTTACTTCTTGTGTCTACTTGCGTAACAAATAAAATACGCGTTAATATTTCAGATAAGTATTTCATTTCAACTATCACTTACTGGCGAATAGATAAAATAAATTAAAATTAATTCTACATATGTAGGTACTATTGCTCTTTTCTAATTTCATAAATTTACCAGTAAATTACCGTAACCCCTTTATCGAGATACGACTTTATCTAGAAACATCAGGGGTAAAAGGTAATAACGAAATGAATTTAAAACAAAATGCGAAGTTTTGATTCACAAAGTGTCTATCATGTTTTTGAATTTATAATCAATTATAATTTATCGTCTAAAACAAGACTGTTATTTCCAACAGGATTCATGAAATTAAACCGTGTTCTATCTCTCCTATCGGTTGTCAAAGAGATGATCTAAATTCAAGGTATTTCATTGTTTAAAGATCAATACTTGAGAATATTAACTTAGTTTCCAACACTTACCCTTTTCTAAATTTAAACATTTCATAAAATTGCTTTTAAATAATGAATATTTGACCCCATATTAAAGCAGTCGGTCAAATTATGAAACTGCTACATTTAAATTATAAGTTACTAGCTTTTGTCCACGGTTTTGCCTGCTCAAGAGTGCTTTCGCAAAAAAATATTCAATTTGAATAAATAAATAAAGCTACACACTTATACCCCACACTGGGATTCCCTATGACATGGGTGTGCCATCGAAAATACAGAAAAACAAGGGCTTACACTCAGACCGAGAACAGAAATTCAAACTTATCATTTATTTGACGACCCGCATGGCGTAATGGTTACCACGCCGGACCGCGATTCGAAGGGTCCTGGGTTCGATTCCCAGCGAGGCCGAAATTTAAATGATGAGTTTTAATTCTGTTCTCGGTCTGGGTGTGCGTGTAAATGTCTCTCTGTGTTGTCCATGGCACCCACGACACAGGGTATCCTAGTGTGGGGCTATGAGTGTGTGGCGTTATATATTTATTATATATAAACGTTTGACCTGCTAGGAATCGAACTTAGGACTCTTTGAACGCTGCGGTGGTGATCCAGTATGCAGTATTCATTGCGCCTCGTGGGTCGTCAAATCATGTTTAACTATTATTATTGAATTATCCGTCCACAAATATCCCACGAGAAGCGAAAACCATATGTGTATTTGGGCGAGTAGAATACAAACCGCCAATCCCATGCCGACAGATAAAGGTGTCGTAACCTCTTATTCCTCCTCTGTCGCCTCTGACAGAAGCCGGCCCGCTTGGGCTTCATGATAGGATTCTCTTATCTTTCCGCGAGGCCCGCCTAGCTATACCCTCTTACTTGAATCCGTTGCCAAAAGATTCATTGTGTCCTAGCAGCTTGGGAGCCAGTATTTTCTATTTTCTTCTCTCTTTTTTTCTAGCAACGCATCTGTAAAGCCTTTGGTGTTGTTGATACCCTTGGGCGAAAATGATCACTTACCATAATGTGGTAAAAAGTATCTTTTTGCAATAAAAAGTAGCGTACGTACTATTCCAAATTTTAACCTGTTCCCGTACCAAATTTCATCCAAATCCGTTAAGGTGTACCTACTGGTTATACAACACTTTTTATTGTAATTAAAACTGTGACGGTGTTAGTCGCCGAGATTGTCAAAGCAGTGTTTCTGACCGACATAAAAACGGTAAATTAACTGGCTCCTTAATTGGCTTTCCAATTAGTACTGGAAAGGTTCAGTTGTCTGAACCGAAACTTTTAAATCATTTCATTGTTTATAGACTAAGAATCCGTGATTCCAGGATTAAGCTACATAGTAAGTGATCGCCCGTTTCTTATTTGGGAATAACACCGAGTAAGTTAGCAGGGATCAAAAAATGCGAAAATACTTTCATACATCGAAATGAAATAATCAAGATAGATCAATACTACATGATATCTAACACATTAAAATGAGATTATTGACTTTTTCGAAGTATTATTATAAAATTTGCAAGTTTGGTGAAGTTGGTAAAAATTACAGAATTGGTGGGTGTTGAAATACTTTTCACCTTCTTCTCGTTTTCAAATATTCGTTACGACCCTCAAAAACTATCTGTGTCCAGAAAGTATTCTTAGCGAATAAGATAAATGAGCATAATAATTAAACAAAGTATACTTGGAATAACATTAAAGCCGGTACTTTTATCTCCCGCTGAAACTAGATAAATTTTTCTTATGTACCTAATTTATCAAAGGAAATGAACCGTATAAACTGAATTCTAGAATAATTAGGTATGATGAAATATTCCATTTTCATTGTAACTTGGAAATAAAGAAATTCCTCCCACATGTTATAAAATTGGTAACATTATTTTAGATTTCATAACATGCGCCGGCAATTCATTCGTAACACTATGAAACGTTCGCTCTAGGCCTATTTTACCATTTGTTTCAAACATCTATATGTATGAATTTCGACATGAAATATGACTCCTTTTATGTTCACGGCGTAAAGTACCTTTTTTATGATGACCAGAATACCATATCATGTAATAAAGAAAAAGTGTGATCCTTTTCATTGGGATTTCTTGAATAACTCCGCTTGTCTGTATTGTTCAATAATAGTATTGTCAGGAACAATTCTTTTAACGAAATGTTTTGGAAGTTATAATTCCGGTCTCTAATAATATAATTATATACAATTATTCTAAATATAATATATAATCTAAATAAATATCAACTCATTAACCAATTTAGGATGTCTAGAATACTATCACACTGCTATATTTGGAATTGTAATAAAGACTACTAGTCAAACATAACCAAGGGGATCAATGTTGATGAAGAAAATTTACGACTAGTGGTGCTTATCTATTGATCTTGATGATATGCTATGAGAAACTTGCTTATTTAACTATGATATAAATTTGAACTTAACCTAACAGATGTTTTAATAACATGCTAAGGCACAAAATAAATACACCATTCTTGTTAACTAAACATCAATTGAGTAACGGTAAAAAAGGACAAAAAACATATTTCTCCGCTATTTTATTAAAATTATATGTAGTTACCACTGTACGATTCCTAATAAACCATGGACTACCATCTAGACTTTAGTATAATCTATTTTTCAAATATACTTGTACTAAACTTGTTCAATTCATTCAGAGCTAACATGATCGCCATAGATGGATACTGATCTATACTAATATTAAGAGTATAAAGCTGAAGAGTTTGTTTGATTGGACGCTCTTATCTTAGAAACTACCAGTTCGAATTAAAAAATAAATGTTGTTACCGAGGAAGGTATAGAAAATAATTATACGACCAATATTCGTTCAACCAAAATAGACAAATATCCAGGGTTTTATTACAAATTTATATAATATTTTATAAATATCAGGGGAACTATTTTATGTTCATACAATGCCTTTAACCCATTTTTGCCCCACGACTGAACACGGGTTTCTCCTTATTGTTGCTCCAGTGTGGATTGGTGGAGGGTTTAGTAGCCAATACAAGTGCCGAAAGTTTTTAGGTTGCCCAAAGGCCTCCAATTTGGCTTTACGACTGCTATCTAAGTATCTACAATAACAACCGGTACCGACGGCTTAACGTGCTCTGCGAAGCACGGAGACTCTCAAGAATTTTTTGCTACTAGTGGACCGACCGCGCTCGCAGTTGCTAAAGTCTGTCAATCGCATAAGACCTTCGCGTATGGGCTATGAGCACTTCAAATACTAATATTTATGTGGCAAGAGTTAAACATCTGCAGATAAAGGACACTTCTCTATATTAAATCACAGTCTGTCGATTCATCGATTTATATGACAAAGCTTAAATGAATTATTCATGTGAATCGCGCGATTACTACATGCGTATATTTTCCAATATTGGTTTGTGAGCGAGGACAAAGGTGCGTTCTTTTGTTATTATAAAAAGGATCAGGACTATATACCAGTGTTTCATGTACCAGAAAAATATTTCTGTATCGAAATAATATCACATCGAAAAACGACAATCGGTCTCTATTATTTTTAAATAATAATATATCGTCTTGTAATAACACAAATCTATGTATCTTTGTTGTCTGAGAGATTTCTCTGTGCCGAATACAAGATAATTATTATATTTTTAAGGTTCTATAAATCCGACGAATATAATCACGTATTTCCACGGAGCTTTTAGTTAGCCATGCGAAATTTTTACTACTGGACGTAAAATATTTGATTATCTTATCACTAACATAATATGTTGTACGTAAGCAAATATAAAAGTAATGCCTAATTTTAATGATACTTTTTTCAGTCAATACAAACAAATAGATATAAAAGAGAGTATTTAAAATATATATATAACAAGAGAATCCTAATTCCATACAATATCTCATAATAATATAACATTTTAGTTTTTCATAATTAAATATGTAAATAAGTGGTATAAATTTCATTTATTTAAAACACAATTTCATGATATAGAAATTCCAACGTGTCGTTTCTTATTTATCTTCATACATATTATTTTAATTAATTTTCACGTCACAACGTTCCGTTATTCCAAAGTAAATCACAAGCGTTCATTAATCACACATCAGCTGCTTTCGACTGATATTCGTGTGACAAACGTTTTACAGTGCACATTATATTATCATTATATATTTAACCGTTAATGAATATGAGTGATATCCTAACGGTCGAAATTTGACCAACGAGCATGATGATAAATTTTGAAATACTTCTATAATGTTGTTAAGTATACTATTATGACAGTGTATATGATATTTTTGCAAAACTTATGGTTGAGTATAAAACAAATACGTTTTAAATTTGTATCATGGCGTCGCTTATGACGACACTGTTGAGTAAA
>DWJN01000066.1:0-35293 GCA_018248895.1 Carystus phorcus
ATCGCTGCCGGTACTAACCCCATTTAATTCAATACTGCTAAACGTTAGAATGAGCTTATGTCGTAGTGAACCTTATAGGTCCATCTACATTAAGATTCCGACATTCATTACATCTACAAGGTCAAATTATCTTAAAATATCCACTGCATGTCTATAACATTAAATTATTAGGTGCTTAATACAGTACGCACAGAGGAGGGTTATATTTTATGCATTTTATATATTATTTATTATGATGTATTAGAGATATATCTACATGTTGGTGATTTGAATTTTTGCTCAGATAAAAATATAGCTACTCTTTTAATTTATTCGACAGCATCAAAATTTTTCACACAAAAAGCTTAGCAGCTATTTCTTTTCCGTTTTACTCCTGTACTAGGTCCTGTTAAGCATTTCTGAAGTTTTATATAAGTTTTGTTTAATTTAAGGTTTTCTTCATTATACATCAATTGTTTAATTTTTCATTTCAATTCTTATTACCTCAAAAAATGATAGCGAAGATGCATTTGAACGTGTATGCGTCGTACTAAGTTCACTGGTGTTTATTACATCCCTCCGGTATGTTGACGTGATATTCAATTGTCAGGTGGTGGACGAGCACAACACAGGCGTGGCGCCCGAGTGCTCGCCGCGGGTCCACGTCGTCAAGGCCGAATGGTTCTGGGCCTCCGTACAAAACGAGGAGGCACAGGACGAACAGGACTATCTATTCAAAGATGTGAGTAACATCGTAGGATACAATGTTTATTTTTAGTTAATATAGAAGCACCTTTGCAAAACGGCGGTAAAAAAAAATACGCGCTTAAATGTATTGAGATAATACCTACATGAATAAATGATTTTAAATTTATGTAAATAGCGGGAAAATTTTGCCACTTGCTAGGAGCGTTGCCGTTGTTCACTTTATTTTTAATAAGCGACCCGTCCCGGCTTCACACGGGTGCAATGCTGATACTAAATACACTACCGAAAAACTTTTAACGTATTATACATATAAACCTTCCTCTTCAATCACTCTATCTATTAAAAATCGCATCAAAATCCGTTGCGTAGTTTTGAAAATTTTATTATATATTATAATATACAGGGCTGTAGGGACAGAGAAAGCGACTTTGTTTTATACTATGTAGTGATTAGTTTTACTAAATTAGCGTGACAGAAAAATCATGAACGATGTTATTTATAACGCAGTATCTGGACGAAGTATCGCGGCGTTCGTCTGTGGGGGGCACGTGCGGGGCGGGCGCGAGCGTGGAGGAGGCGGGTCCGTGCGCGGGCACGCCGAGCCAGCTGCAGCGGCTGCGCAAGCGGAAACTGCGCAGCGGAGACTCGACGCTACTGAAGCGCCGCTCCTCGGTCGGGGACGCCGTGCTGCTCAGCTTGTCCAACAATCTTCTCGACTGCACGCCCTCCCCCGACGGCAAGCAGTTGCTTGAAGGTGAATGTTATCAATATTAAGTTAAAATTTCAGAAATATTAGAAAAGTGCAATCAATAAAATAGTCAACTCCAATAATAATGAAATATGCTTTATTAATTGGCTATAAAAATATTATTTTGTAGAATCCGAAGTGCCCGATAACGTAGTGCGAAAGCTGTTGTCTCCTCGCCAACAAGTGTTTATGGAGCTATTACAAACTGAATCGAATTATGTGGGAATATTGAATACGATAGTTACTGTGAGTATGACATTTACAAATTATTCATTACTAATACTTTGATAACAATTTCTTGAGAAAGTAATTTTAATCAATTAATGTTATTACAGATGTTCAAACAACCTTTAGAGGAAATGGCCGAAGAAGACTCCAATAATGGCAAAAATCAAGCATTGCTCAATAATACGGAACTTAAAATTATATTTGGAAACTTACCGCCTATATATGAATTGCATCAGTAAGTAATTATTTAGTTTATCTGTGTGTCGTTCTGTCGATACTGTTGGAGATAAAGGTTATAAGATAGAACAAATTGAGAGGGTTTGTAGCAGTTTAATGCATTTACACGGCAAGTTTAAGGTGCCGCATAGACTGGTTTCTAGTTTCAGCAAGTGTAAACCAATCTGCTCGAAAGTAGAACTTCTTATTGGAATAGCAGATATCGGAAACTGAAGATATTTAATGTTTTTCTAAAAGTCTAGTTTGATTTAACTAAGCATACTAAACGTTTGTAACTGTTCCGGCAGACGGATGCTGGAGGAGTTACACTACGCGCAGGCGCACTGGAGCGAGGAGGTGAGCATCGGGCGTCTGGTTCTCAAGTACACGCCGGACATGGTGAAGGCGTACCCGCCCTTCGTTAACTTCTTTGAGAACACCAAGGATATGCTGCAGCAGTGCGACCGTGAGAACCCCAGGTACGAATCCACCAACATACTATGACACGAATGCTAAGTGATCATTGCCACCTCCTTGGTCGTTTCGTTTTACGCTACAACTTTTTTTTTACTACTACTGAGGTCTGTGGGACGCGTTGACTACTCACAATTATAGGGCTCTTGTACTGGCCGTCTAGAATATACAATAATCGTCTTATACATAATGGCGATGAGTGCGTAAGGAAACAAAAAAAAATGTGACAACTCTGACAGGACTTGGGGTGCAGCAACTATGAAATATACATAGAACAGATTTGAGTGATTTCATTCTTAAAAAGCTAGTGTATGTTGATTATCTTTTTTCTACTGTAATTAGATATAATTTGGGGCTGACTCTTTTACGAGGCTATTAAAGATTTAAAACCATTTGAAATAAGTATTCTCAATCATTTATTATGTTCCAGATTTCATGCATTCCTGAAAATCTGTCAAACAAAACCAGAATGTGGCAGACAAAGTTTACAGGAGCTCTTGATAAGACCCGTGCAGCGATTACCCAGTATAAGCTTGTTGTTAGATGGTGAGTTGATGCATAACAAAGAATATCATATTAATTAATGTGATCAATAACTGAAGTAAATTTAAGTAGGGTCCTTGTGTGGCCGTGAGCATGGCTCGTCTGCATGTTTGTCGACTATTCACTTAAAAAAGGTGTGAAGTTCCATTATAACACAATAGTAAAGTGTTCGAAAATTGTATATTTATTGCTTCCAGGTGACTAAAATGAAAATTAAAAACTAACCGCCAGTTTCTGAAACGTTGATCAAAATATTGAACTATCAGGCGTGTTAAGTTACAAGCTATCAAATCAATTCGAGTTTCTGAAACATTTAATAAACCACGAAACAAAATCACATTTGCCAAACGATTTGGAGAAAAAAATCAACAGCTCTGTTTAACTGATCATTTATTCAAATAAAAAGACACAATTGACGTGAGGGCCACTCACCGTAGGGCTTTGCTGAAGCGATGGCGTAGTTGACATTCGAAAAGTGTTTGTAAAAACCTACTTCGAATAAATGATTTGATTTGATTTTTTGATTTGTTAGACAATAGATTTGACAGTTTATTAGCAAATTTTTTGTTGATAATATAAGTATAGTATAAGAATTATTGTTCATAATTCTTAATGTTCCGTGATTTCTTTGTTCGGATATCCTAACCTACGTTTATAAATGAGGTGTAATTTGTCGATAGATATCTTGAAGCACACGAGCAAGAGCAACCCGGACCACTGCGCGCTGGTGTCGGCGCTGGCCGGGCTGCGCGAGGTCATGTCGCACATCAACGAGGACAAGCGCAAGACCGAGGGGCAGCTGCAGATGTTCGACATTTACAACGAAATCGACCAGTGCCCGGTGAGATACACTACACATGACCCCGCCACTTATATACAATCACAGGTAGCATCTTTAGTATTATTATAGAGCTATCTGATAAAAATAATTTTTCGAGAAACGTTGAATAAAGAGTGGTATGTTTACAAGTGTCGTAAAAAAAGATACTCGGTTTTTTTTAAAGAAAATTTGTATTTTATTTTATTATGTCATAATCTCCTTCTTTGCTAATTATTTGCTAAATTGCAAAATAATTAGTGTTAATATGATGTTTATTGATGACTTGGCTCTTTAATAATAAAAAAGTGCGACGTACGTGTACGATAAAAGCAATTTAAATTTTATAATACATATTTTGTTTAATGTTGAAATCTATTGCATTGTTTCCATATTGATTTACGACGCACGATGTGGGAGTAAAATCTACCTCAATATAGTTAAATGTTAGCTTAAAACAAAATAGCGATTTCTGTTATTGAGTATGTTCTGTGGATTTAGAACGCTACAGTGTAGATCTGAACGGGCGGGTCTGTCTCTTTTTGGCGAAGTATACTTATTAGTTTATTATAGAAAAAAAATGTTTATGTGAAATTATTTAACAGGCGCACCTTGTATCCTCCCATCGATCTTTCGTCTCTCGCTGCGAAGTCGTTGAACTTTCCAAGGAGCTATCGGGCAGAGGAGACCATCTTGTACTGTTCCTCTTTACAGACACTATGGAGGTGTGCAAGAAAAGATCTAAAGTAAGTGAAATGGTTGAATTTGTAACTTCATATATGTATATGATACATATTTAATGTTCACTATATTTATGCGTGGTTTTTTTTTCAGGCATTCAATAGTAAAAGTCCCACGAATGGTACTGGTACAATGCGAATAGGATCCAGTAAGCCGTACAGACACATATCTCTCATGCCGCTCAGCACTGTGAAGCGAGTTGTTGATATTAGAGAAGCAGAAGGTAAAATTTGCTTTATTAGTTGCTTTGTAAAACATAATGATGAAACCTTTCATTACAGTTTTCTTATAGGTATGTAATGATAATAATATAATTTATCAATTTATTTGGTTGTGGTAAGAGAGCAGGCACCGTCCCACTTGTGATGAGAACATAATATATCATCGCGATCCTAGTGCTTCGCATTGTCTGTGGAATGTGTAACAGTAATTCAAAATTATATTTTTTTCCCCCCAGATTGTCATAACGTATTTGCGTTGATGTGTCGAAGTAATCAAGAGTTGAAGGAAAAATTATATTCTTTTATGATAACCGACGAGACGGTTGAAAAGTCACATTTTCTACGGCAGTTGTGTCGACAGATGGCCAACACTGTCTGTAAAGCTGATGCTGTAAGTATTGTCGCAATATAATTATATCATGCTGTTGTAATACTTTATAAGTAAGTTTAGTGTAGGAAGTTGTTATGCTGCTCGAAGGGCTTTGAAGCTTCTATATATAAGAAAAATGTCCCAATAGTTATTGTCCAGTATCCCGTTACTGAACGCGTTCAAAGTTAAGCTAAATAATGAGTGACACAAGTAGTGTGATACGTCTTTTTATGTCACTATCATCTAATGTCTTTATTAACAATCCCACATTTTCAAATATCAAGTAAATGTTGTACTGATAATGGTTATTGTATTCTCACATAGGATAAGTTCTTGACGTGCTTGGAGTCTGATCAGCTGGAAATCGACACGAGTGACTTCACGCTGAGTACGCTGTCGAAAGTGTCGAAGTTCGCCGCACGCACTAGGATCAAGGTAAACTCTTCATAATATATATATGCATCATGTTTTATACGTTGTATTGTAAATATTTAAATAAACAGAATATCTTGAAAAGGAAGCATGACTTTAGTATAAATGTAGCTTAGCTTGAGATATGTTAAACTGAATGTATCATTATATTATTCACTAAGTATAATATCAGTGAATGCTACAATAAAATACCAATTTAAATCCTTTTCTATTTAAGGCATGACCATGAATCTAAAATATCGCTTTGAAATTTACATTTGCATTATGTTGTTCAGTTAACCATAAGGTTATTTTTTCACTGCGGCAATGTATTCAAATATCATTCAATGTGTTAGATGAATTATAATTGTCTTTGGATAGAAAAATTGTAATTTTAATATTCGGACCATTCGGCAGTAATGATGATCAATGGTTCAAGTAGGAGTAGTGTACACCCAGGGTAGGAGGCGATAAGGTGTTGAAAAAATTATAAGATGCATGATCTCAGCCTCTAGTTTAGTGCTTATATTAGATTATTGCGCAAACTACAGACTTGTTGAATGTTCACTTACTTAACATTATTTCATGTTTAAGTAAAAAGTCACATTTTCATTGTTATTTTTTTATCACTTAAAATGTGATATTGTGAAATAAATGTATATGTTAATATACATAACCACTTTGTATTTCGCGTTTAAAAGACACGTAAGAAGTTATACCACTATTGTATATATAAGTCATGTTCACATAGCACAGGCATGATACCTAAATCAAACCTTTTTACATAAAATTAATCATAACAAAATATTATGAAACCATCAAAATACTAGGATATATAAATAATCTGAATCGGGTAGTTAATGGCGTCCCTGCCGATACTGAGATGTTCCGTACGTAGCGCGTAGGTGACGGTATCGAAGTCTGTAGCGTGTGCACGCAGCGCGATAGGTCCCGTGGGATGTTTAGTGGCGGCACGGTGTGTTGTAGCTGGAGGCGATGGCGGGACTGGGCGGGTGGCTGCGCGCCGAGCCGGGCGTCGGCCTGCTAGACACATGGGTATTGCGCGCTCACTTACTCGCACAGGTCTGCCTCACCCACGCCCGCTCGCCCGTTCGCCCGTTCATCCGTTCATCCGCATCACCTTCACCCGCACCGCCACTGTTCTCTATGTCACACATATACAATATATATGGCTACAATAGATAGTACTATAAATCTTATATCTACTCGATCCGTGCTGTTTACTGTTGTCGCAGTTATAGTTAGATCCCCGTGAAAAAATATGGAGTTTACATCATAGAAAAGTGTTAGTAAGCAAGAAAATCTCGAATGTTTAGTATATGTTGACAAAGATCACAAAAAGAATGTTCACATAGTACAAAAACTTGGTGGTTCGTAAGCATCGTTGTTAGAAGTTAAGCGGACTCCGCTTAGACGGCGTCCTTTCGCCATGATTGTAATGACATAACAAAATATAGTGTACCATGTAACACTACAGTGTTTAATATATAACCGCTATTCCATGATATTCATAAGTTTAATCTTATTTGTTATCGATTATAAGGCAGTAATTTGATAAATTATTATGTGTGTTATAGAGTTCAGTGCTTCATCCTCATCGTTTCGCTCACTTTTGAATCAGCACTTACAAATATCGCTTGACACCTCGTTATCGTAATGCGTAAAACATTCGATTTGTGTGTACAACACATCATCATAATCTCCTCCTATATTAATTGTGTTTTTGGTGTTCGTCGTTGTATGTGTGTTCTCTTGAAGCTTCCTTTTAAAAGGTAGTAGTGTCGGCTAGGATTTTTTTATACAGCTTTTGTACCACTTTACCCTTATCACAAAATTTAATTTTTTTTGGCGAAGCTTTTTTTTTATGAAAGTATTAATTGCAATTATAGTAGGAGACTCCAAGAGGGTATATAGGCATTTTGTTGCGTATCTTTACCATATCTCCGCCCTGCTATCTGTAAATAGAGCGTTCAGTCCAATCAGTTTAGTTCTAAAAACTTCAAAACTTTTTTAACATACAGCGTTTTTTTTTAAATCCTCTAGTATTTAAGCACGACCAGAAAATCAAGCCCAACCAAAAATTTCAAAATGAAGTTGTTCTAAAAGTGTTATTAAAAATATGTAATAATAAAAGAGTATGTACGATTTGTTTTTTGAAATCGTATAAACACTAAAAGTTAAAATGCATGCCATGTAAGTTTATTGTTTAGTTTATTTTCCACATCATTTTATGTGTATATTATAAAGTTTGGCATACACCCTCCCTATTGCTGGCATTTTCGATGCCTGTCGTGCGCTATGCACTAGGTCTTGGGTCCATATAACTATATGTATATTGATTACATTAATATATTAAGGTGATGGTAAATTCATTGTAGACCGTGTAAATTCCTGTATAATACACTAACATTTCTGTATATAAACTACAGTTACAAATAGAGACAAGGTAATTGGTTATATAGATTGCTGTGACTTAACACTAATAAAATAGTGAATTTTTTTGGTCTCAGGTTTTGGGTATCTTAATTTAATGGTAAATTTTGAATAGGCTTCTACTAAGTTGTTGCGCTCTGCCATCCAACGTCACTTACGTGGGAATGCAATCGAGCATTATCTTACAATTAATTAAAACTATTATTCATTATATCAAATGTGTAAATGTGCACAACACAAATATGTAACATATCGTGTATGTTATTGTGTAGTCCTGTCATTGGGTGGCTTAGGATATCAACCTGATATATCTCAACATAGTAACATAGCGGCGTGTGTGTGTGTGTGTGTGCAGGTGGGACGCGCATTCTCGTTCAACAAGACCCCGTCGAAGCTGAAACGAGCTATGTCGTCGATGATCTCGCCGTTCGGCTCCACGTCCAACCTGACGCCCGCCTCGCAACTGGCGCAAATGAGGCTCGCCAGTTGCAATAACATTAACGTAAGTGTGTTTATGTTATGTGTGTATGTATATTCTTGTAACTAAATAAAATTAACTTTTAAGCGATGATTAAGGTTTTTAACGCGATTAAATTAAACTTAAGGCGTTATTAAAACTATGAACAATATGTTAGTGCAGTAATTATGTGCTGATTTTATTTTAAAACACGAGAATATGCGAAAATCTATAGTTTAATGTGCTATGTTGTTCAATACTCATTTTGAAAAGCGACATACTGGCTGGCCCGTTAGAAATTGATTTGCTATTTTGTCGAAGCGCACTTAAATCAGTATTTACTTTCTTGATAATAACTATAGACAGAAAATACTTGCACGTTATATTTATGTGGTATTAATATGTGAAATATTAATAAGGAAACAGTATCATGAACTACGTTGTATTTTATTAGTTTATCGCATTACAGGAGATGGGTGCGTCTAGCGGGTCGGGGTCTGGAGGCGGCGCGGCGGGCGGGGAGGTGCTGGTGGCGCCGCTGTCGGTGCAGCCCACGCGCAAGGCGGCCGGCGCCGCGGCCGCGCTGCGTCGCTTCTGACGGCGCACCGCCACGCTCGCCTGACCCGGCGGCCCCGCCCTCCCCGACTGACGCGACCGCGCGTGTCTGGCCCCAGTGCACGTAGTGACAGTCGATACTTTAGCGTAACGCCACACCTACTATGTCGCTTTACGTACGTAAGAGTAATATTGACAACTGCTACAACAGTGACCTCTACCTAAATTATACAGCTTTACCTATTAGTAATATAAAAAAACTGATGAATTGTAAAAGTCATAAAAACCTCGAAACTCTTGGATGAGATCAATGTGTGTAAAAATCATGTCCTTGGGTTGTTATTGATTCTATTTGTTAATTTTTTTTATGTAAAAAAGGCATTATTTTCAAACTTGTGACAAAGCTTGGTCAACGATCGTGTAACGAACGACACGTAGGTTCATATTTTTTTTGTAGGTGTGGTGCTACGCTTAACATATATTTTTGATCGTATTAGACTGACCTACTGTTTTGCACCTACAAAAGAGGCCAAAACAAGGACGTCCGTCTCGTCTTTCAAGTCCCCCGACACTCGCGGTCGGATAAAGAACCAGAAAGACTTACGAGACATTATGGTGTGCGCTCGGTTCCGGCGAAATTTTAAATGAACCAAAGTTTAACTCTCCTACTTGTGCTATTGAAGTATCGTACGATAGTCGCAAGACGACATAGTGAAGCATCGAAGAGTTGTGATCCGCTCGGTAACGAGATTCGGCTCGGTGTACAGTTATGTGAAGGTTTGCTTATATTTTAATGAACCAGTGCTATTTTTATAAAGGTGATTTACGAATAAGATGCAAAGGTGCAACAACTAAATGTAATTTATTGTGCACAAATACATATATTGGGCGAGGCCGATCTGTAGTCATTAGAGGAAAGTGCCTTGGTTTCAGAAGGAATCTAGTGGAATCGCACAGGTTCAATAATTTATTGGAAAGTATTATTACGCAGTTTAATGATGTAATGTATTGAGATTGATTTATAGGTTGTATTTTATTAATAGGTCCATTCAACAAACTCGAATCCCTTCGAGTCCGCTGGGATAAGCCAAAAGATTTATTAATACGATTTTTTTGATTATGTGTGAAATATCTTGTCGACTTAATTTCTCCACTATTATGGCGGCTCTGTTTTAGCTAGTTTGGGATCTGTGTAATATGTTCGTCCAATTGAATCAGACGAATTTTAACTTGGTGTCACATAGGAAATATTGATATTGTTGATATAGTCTGGAGTAATATGTACATATTGTGATATTTTAATTTAATCGTGAAATAGGTTAGACCAGTGTTGGTATTCGATAACCTACCTTATCCGTCTGGTATTGATTAAAGCGTTCCTAATATTGCCTCGTCGCTTTTGTAACTCGTTTAGTGGAATGTCCTCTGGCCCCTACCGTGTACATACGCCCGCGACCACGTCACCCACCCCGGCGAACTAAACTGCTCGAATATTGTTTATCGTTCAACTACAGATGCAGGCTCAAAGGCTACATTAGGCATCGATATTGTAATGTGTATGCAGGTTATTGCATTGTACAAAGATCTATATTTATAAATATTTTAATGATTGAAAAAATAAACGTTTATTTTTAGTCGGAAATCTCGTGTTTTTTTTACGTTCCCAATAACTTTCAATATGTATAAGACCCATTGAAAGATAGACGAGTAAAGCTTTAAGTGGTGGCTGGGTCCCAGCTGCTAGACGGTTCTAGAGGGGCGCAGCCAGGTGTAGGCGGTAAAGGCGGCGCGCAGTGGCACGGCGAACACCGCGGCCGCCAGCGGAACACTCGCTAGCGCCATCTGGGTCGACGGGAGGTCCGCACTCGGCAATGACGCCGCCTTCGTCAACAGCAACGCCTACAATAAATAACCGCTCAAACATATACAACAAATCGATTCTTTGCGGCGACCATTTTCGAAAACTTCGCCATGGCTATGAACAAATTTTCTCTGAGACTCGACTGGCGTGTCATCCGCCATGGAAGTTGATGGCACGCCTTTTATGCCATCAGCCATGTATACAACCACATGCACACAAGTAACACGTAAAAAATTATTGATGACACGCCTATCGTGCCATCAGCGACGACTGAATTTAACCCGGGATACCCGAAGTACAGGATTGCAGGCAATGTGACTTATAAATGATTAAAACTCACGAATGTTATAAAAGGTATCATTTGCCACTGTAAGTTCATCCTGGTGGCGCACACATTCTCCTCAGTAGCCACGTTCATGTCGGAGATAAAGTCGCGGCCGCGATACAAGTATAGAATGGCGGTCAACTCCAACAGACACACGAACGGCATCGTAACTCCAGTCATGACTGAATCCACACTCTCCAATAATGTGATGCCACCCTGTTGGAATAGAACATATAAAAACACATTTTATAGAAAAACGAAACAATGTAAATTAAATAAAAACTTACACCGGTGGCACTCAAGAAACTGAGAAACATGCAGACTAAGATAACGCCAGCAACTACGAACTGTTCTGCAAAACTATTGAACAATCTGAATGAAGACAACGTAATAATAATAATATTCATAACTTCAGTTCTGTAATCAGATAAATGCTAACACTAATTTCACCCTGTATTCAAATATTGTATGCAGTGCTGTTTTTAGTAACACATACGCGACGGTCATATAAGAGAACATCAACCCGCCGAATATTAACGTCGACCTGTGAAACAACATTATTGTACAGTATCTAAGTATAATAAGGGAGTCTAATATGATAAATGTGGAGGGGATTTACTTGAGCGTCGCGGAACGGTTTTTTATCGTCTAGGCTAGGTAGTATCAAAAATGTTTTTGAAATACATATTTATTTTATATGCTGCATAAATATATAATTAACATATACCCTAATCTGATGCGTTCAAGCAATTCAAATTATAATTTTTTTCGGCTGCCCTTAACGCGGGGCTTTGTATAAAGGGACTACATATTACATACGGCGTAGATTCTCAAAAGTATTTGCCTTACTCAAGTAAATCCCAAAATAACCCATTAAGCTTCCTTACTATACTAATAATAAAACGAATACTAGCAACATTTCTGTTTTCTCGCCACTCCATGTACGATTTTCGTTATAAGCGCAACAGTTCTACGACCTTCGCCATAATCGTTCATAATAACTAAGAATGAAAACCGAAATTTAAACTATTTTTGGAAATTTCTTTAGTTGTACAGAATCTTAGATCTCGTAAAGGGAAAGCAATATACAGTCAATTTTATTTTTAAATCTTCCAAATTTATTTTTATAATAAGTAAGTAAACTTTAACGCCTTCAGGATTTTCAAAAATCCATAAACCTGTAGTTCCCCTTCACTCCTAAAGAACTCCTCTAAAAAGTTTTATTCTTCAGGTGTACTAGTTCAGGCTGTGCATTGTCTATTAATCAGTTACTGTGTAGAGTTATAATAAATTAATAAAACGTGAACGAATATTTCTTACGCAAGGTGCGAGTAGTTACCAACCACTGCACATTTGGAATACAAGGGTATAATCCAAACAGTACCTGAAAAAATTAAAAATATCTTAAGGTTAATCATAATTGTGTCAGATCTGGGCTTTATTTACATAACAGGGAAGAACTAAATAAGTACTTGCTTTCTTGTATGCTATGATGCGTTTTGATACTGGGCTGTAAGCAGTCGAGGAGGGCACAAATTGCTGCTCCGGACGAATGCAAAACTATCATCAGCAGTAGCAAGCCGGACTGCCACACGTTCTCATTGTTAAGATTCTGGTCGATATGGCCCGCAGCTGACAATTATGAAAATAATTATCTGATAATTAAATTTCTCTTCATCTGCTAGGTAGGTTCAGGGTGTTTTCGCGCGGGTTTAACAAATAGAGACATAAGTTACCAAAGTCAATTTTCATATCAGATAGAGAGAGATTGTATAAAATTTAATACAATTTGAACTCCGATTGAAATACACGATTATATTTTCAATGTAACGAAATTATTTTCTGAAAAAATGAACGTCCTTACCACTTACTATCCGCTGTGGTGGACAACTAAAACTACGGGAAGATATTATAATTGCAACAACTGTATAAATTTAAAACAGCAATAATAACGTGTTCATTGTACATAATTTGAAAATGTTGGGTTTGAGATGGTTATACCGTAATGGTTCAATCCTTTTCCATGAATAATTTCCGTTCCAACACTAGCACCATGGACGTAAAGAGCCACTTCAAAAGCATCCGCCAGTCCCTGGAAGTATAAAATATTTCTGAAAAAAGTTATTTAAATAAAAAATAATGATAATATCACAATAAATGTACGTACAGTAATCACTTCCTTGGTCCCGATCCGAAATATTTTGAACATAGGTTTGGTCATAGTTGCGAACTTTGTGATAGCTACAATCAATAACACTGTAACCCAAATCCACGGAACGACTACAAACCAGCTTTGCATGTTGTTCCATATTAACTGCAAGAGGTTACCTGTATTTCAATATTTAGAATATAGATGTTGATCAGGCATGGCTATTTTATAAATTATATTGTATTAATTTGATTTTCGTTTCGTTATTTCGTTCATCGTTTAGTTTCTTGACATACCCAATCGGCGTCAAACATTAAAGGCCTTGCCACCATATAACCCACTTCCGCACCGATTAATTTGACCGCCACAAGTCAGAGATAACCGGTAACACATCAGTGATCACTTTGGTGTCATTGATGTCCATTCTCGACGGGGACAACTTATTCTCAGGTGGCTCCAGTGGCGTGGCGAAGTGGTACCGGCAGGGGCGGCCCGTCTCTCCCGGCAAATTTTAACAATAAATAATAAAAATATTTGGACCACTTCGTATATTTTTCGACATTACAAATTAAATTGTCAAATTTAATTTGTAATGTCGGCAAATTGTCTTCCGCCTCGGCCAGCCGAACACCACGCTCCGCCACTGGGTGGCTCGTCTTCTTTTGTCGGCTAGATATATAAAAAAAATCAAGTTCAATCGAGCAGGAGCGGCCACATAACATTCTAAGATACGATATATTTTTTCTTATGAATTGTCAATAGACCAGCCTTATCTAGTATTTTGGTTAATTACTAACTCTGCCATGCTGAAGGCGTTCCAATATCATGAATATCCACAAAATTACCCAAACCATAACAAGATATATTATCAAGGGTACGTTGAATTTGCCAAATTTATAGTCTGAACGATAAGACACCACTTCCACGCTGCAATAAAAACAAAAAAAATATGAATACATAAAATAATCAGTTTTTAGATATATTTAATGATTATTATATATATTTATTGTACACACAAGAAAAAGTTATAAGCAGGAGTACTATACAAAGCAGGATATCTTGTCGAGTACGTCTCCTCGCACATTTCTATTTGATATGGATTTTTTTTCGATCTCAATTTATCAGACTCTCTGAAATAATAAAAATGATTCATATAAAATGTCATAACTAACTGTCGTCAAAATAAATGGTTCTGTAGATAGGAACGGTAAATTAACCGTGTTGTATTCCGCCACC
Organism: Carystus phorcus; assembly: GCA_018248895.1. NCBI lineage: Eukaryota > Metazoa > Arthropoda > Insecta > Lepidoptera > Hesperiidae > Carystus > Carystus phorcus. The sequence continues at coordinate 14,494 of DWJN01000066.1, forward strand.
CCATCTCGAACCCACCGACGGGACTGTATTCTGTCTCATCGCCATATTCATTTAATTCTCCGGTCGTAAATGAGAACATTGGCTGTAAAAAAATTAAAATAGTTACAAGATCGAACGCCTGTAGTATGTCTACTCGTATATAAATGAAATAATGCGTATCTAAATGACTTAATTGGTGTTACCTTACCAGTATGTGTCCTATACTGGGATTAACAGAGCATTATTTTTAATTACTTAGTTATCTCTTATTTTTATAAATGATAGAAACTCACTAAATATAAATTTTACATGTATCTATTTTCGTAATATACCTACCTCTTGGAACATGAAGCTTCTTGCGTCTTTAAGGACTGGTTCATAAGGTTTTAATTCAAAATCCCTGCAGTATGTGAAGGGTAATTTGTTATCGGCAACTGAGTATCGCACGTACATGGCTGCGATGGACGCAATAGTGCAGCAGTTTATAGCACGTATTAAAGCATTAATGGCAATTGTTAAACCAATACCTACAAGATAAATGAAGTTATGAATAAAATACAACTTTGTTTAACAAACAATAAAAAACGGACCAATATCCGTAGATAAAAAATATTTGAAAAAAACAAACAATTATTGGGGATACTTATTACGCAACAAATTCAATAACATTTTTAACTTCTATCCATTTGTACCCTTTATTTTTTAGAAAACGCTTAACTAACTTAAATGCGGGTTGCAATGATTAATTTTAGTTTTTGGCAGCAATCAGTAATTTTTTTAAATAACGAGTATCTATATGGGTAAAGCATAGTTGCTGAAAGTCAGTTTCTCACCGTCGAGAACAGGTATAATGCGGAATGCTCTACCCGGGCCGCTAATGCTCCATTCCCCAAGATACACTTCAAAGTGTCGCAAAGGATTGGCAAGTAAGGCAATGGCTAATACCAAAAATATCAGGAAGAGGACTGAAAGGAAAATGATCAACGTTGTTAAGTAGCAACAAAATAAAGTCTTGATCAATAAGATTTAGAAGTACTTAATAAAATATGATGTAATTCAGTGATCAGTTGTAAGTGTTACAAATATAGGAGTGTTTACTTACTATACATCTCTATAATATTAAGTGTCTACTAATCTTAACAGACGTTTCAGTAGTATTAACAGTACTTATCGCATGTTTTAAATTGTTCAATATGTAGGTAAATGTCAGCTCGCATTTCATTGATGCATTAAACTCTTATTATTAGTAACAGTTACAATTTAGTACCGTCTAAGAATCTAAGAAATGAGTAACCTAATATTTGTAAGTACTAACAAAAACCACCAGTTAGCGCCGAGGCAACGACGCGTGCATGCATGGCGAAGAACAGAGCGAGCGCCAACGCACCGCACCGCAGCTGCCGTCGTCCCACCACCTTGTGTCGCGGCCCGCCGCCAGCCGCGTTGTCCATACCCGGGATGTGGGTCGTCGACACCACCACCGACCACTGGCTAGGCTGGTAACGTCAGGGATGTTACGACACTTTACGACATTGGAGGCACGATACGATGCTACCAAGTTTTCATTACGAATATTTACGCGAACAATATAAAAATGCCGTTCTTTGAGCATAGTATAAAGCTGTGATAGCAGAGATCGATCCCTGGGTAGCCATGAAATGTACTATTAATTCTGGAATTAAGTTGTAATCGTGACAAAAATTACATATAGAATTAGGGAAAATACAAAGTGTGGATGTGTTACAAACACATTTTGTTTATAATGTTATTTTTGTACTAACCACATCTTTATTGTCATAAGTTAAAATAGTGTCCAAGGAATTTACAATTTTTGTACTGGTAGCCATATGCTACACATCGAATTTAGAATATTTAAAATAATTTATTTACTACGGTCTATAACGCATAATTTTAAATAAAAATTGTTCAAATTAATTATATGTTTGAGTTCCGGGTAATCATGTCATTAAACATAGATTACAGACATAGATTTACTAAAAGTCATGTCCATAGATAAAGTATATTGGAAAAGTCATGTCTATATTTATAGACATAGTTGGTTACCTACAAATATAAAACTTTAATTTCTATCATTACGTAGCGTCATAGAGTACAATAATAATAATAGCACGCGAAAAAGTTAATTTATTTTAATAAAGACACGCATGTTTTTATAGGATAATAGAAAGAGCATATTAAACAATGTAGGGATATAAAAATAATACATCAATAGCATGTTTTCACGATCCGTTCAGTTCTATGCGTTGTACAGTTCTTAATAAACACTCAAATGTAATGTTTTAAGTTTCATATGCATTATCTTAATGAGTTCAGAAAATCGCCTGTCGAACGCTCATTATGTAAACAAAGCGCCGGCAGTAACATAAACATTCGAATTCAAATGCCACGCGCAATCACTTCACCGATAATGGTTTAAGCAAATTAAGCAATGTAGGTCTAAGAAAGCAGTGAATGCTAGGTGAATGTTGATGTATCCTAGAGCCTTCGATTCCAAAGAAGATGTAACACTACGAATAAACGATAGATATTTTGTAGGTTATAAGTAATTTACAATATCCCTCCCAACTAAGTGTAAGATAAATTAGATTATTTTGAAAAAGAAAGATTTATTTTTTATCACGAAACAAAAAAGGGACGCACTTAGTATATGGCCGTGGCAAGCCAGCAGCCACTGATTTTCAGGGCAACCCGTTAATGATGGGTAGTTCGGCCAGGGGGCCCTAAAATGTATACACGGTAAAAACAATACCTTGATGGAATACAGAATTTTCGTATAGAAATAAATAAATAATAAAAACAAATCGAAGTACAAACTTTATTATATGTTACATATAATACATTCTTGGAGAAAAGTTACACAGAAAAACTTATGTTGTATAGTTATCAGTACTTTGATGAACCAGATTATAATTATGTTACTAATAATATACGAAAAAATTATTAATTTAGAACAGACTAATTTAAGCAGTGAAATACAAAAGACTCTAATAACGCTATTTTAGAGTTTTAGAACCATACCATTGCATAGAATAGCATTTAAAAAAGTTCTTTCACAAGTCAGTGTTTTATTCAAGATTTGCGATCCTAAAAAAGGTGCATATCATAAAAGAAAAAGTATGACTTACATGATATTTACAATCGACCATCAACCAATCCCATCTTTTTATACAAATAATGGATTGTCTTTAAAATACTTTCAGGACATTACTTATACGACCCCCTAAATAAATATAATATTTACAACAATTATATTGGTTTCTTTCTAATTAATCTCTAATACAAAGTGTGGTATCTATACCAACCATACCAATACCGTAAGTAATACTAGTTTTATATTATATTTAATGAACATTATTTCATAACCTTAATTCAAATTAGTCTTAATATACAATGAAAATGTCTTTTATTCAATAATATATTCTTAAACAAATTGTTAAATTAAACTTTATTTTTATTTCAAATAGGTATACTGCACACGCAAAGGACTACTGTTTTCACCGCAGGATCGCCACATATACGTTCGCAGACCTCGTGTTTCGCACGCAACGAAAACATGTGGAAGAATCACTTTTCACTGGACATTTGTCACAACACAACAACACAGGTCAGTGTTATCGACCCTGTGATCGTTGATACTAGATGTAATCATCCCCGCGGTAGACATCCGAGTCAAACTTCCACAGGAGGTCGTGTGTATGTCGCGCGGGCGGGCGCTAGGGGGGCGGCGGCGCGGCGGCGGGCGGCGCCTCCTGCGGCAGCGTGAAGTTGATGAGCAGATCGCGCACGCCTGGCCACAGGATGCACTCGCCGTGCGACTGGTTGAATTCCGCGAACCTGCGAAAATGCGAACAGATGTCTGTGTTGTTATGGTGATTAAATAATAAGACGATGACACTGATTCGACACGATTTATTATCAAACACAATCATTGCAGTTGCACGTACAGACAGACATTACACAATGACAGCAAACAAACACCGGAGGGAAACGGTGTTTAACCACAGAATATTACAATGTACCATAGGCTATTAATATAACTATAACAGATTAATACACATAACAATATCTAAGGCGTTAGTTATAGAGAAATCATACACGTAACAGTGATTTAAAAAACTTATTAATTTCTTAATATAAACTCCCAATCATTTATTCACAGGAGTAACTTCGTCGATACGATTATCATCATTTTACTTGTTCATTTTCAAGAGTAAAATATCAAAACAATATGATTGTGTGATAAACTACAATAATATTTACCGTATGAAGTAGTGTTAAGAAGTACAAATCATTTACTCTAACATAACTAACTTAACATAAATAAACAGTACAATACTCACAGACGCTGTTTCCGTCCATTTTACACTTTATATCCCCTGTGGATTTTTTTATAAGAAACAATTTATATATGAGAATAATTACCTTTTAAGGTGTAAATTAACAGCAATAAGATGTGGTTGTTGTGCGTCACGCCGCTCCGCTATCTGCATGGCGTTCGACTGCATATCGTACACCAACGGGAGTACCAACTGCGTTTCGCCTCTTGTAAGGCAAATCTGTTGATATTATAATAGGACGAAACTAATATAATTAAACTAGCTAATGTTGAGTATGCTTCAAACACATGTGCCGCTGCTAAGGTATTATACCGCTAATTAAATATTTTAGTGGACAACATTTATCCACTATCCGAGAATAAACATTTGACTGTCCTATAAAAATATGATACGCCTCAGAATTGAACCCGTGAGTGACTCCTTGCTTTAAAGAAGTATTACGATTCTGTTTACAGAACAAATCCAGGGAATAAATATCCATTTGCTAAGTAAATGTCGTGATTCCACACAAAAATCAGTTATACATCTATCAGGGTTACTACGAATTGCGCTAGGAGGAGGTAATACTAACGAAGAAGAGTATCTTGTGCTTGGCGAGTAAGACAGCGGGCTGCCCGGCGGGCACGATCTGCGGGCCGGCGGGCGGGATGCGCAGCGCCCACTGCAGGCCCCACAGCGCCGGCTGCAGCGGCTGCAGGTCGGCGCGCATCAGCGCCACGAGCGAGGGCAGCGCGGCCGCGGGCGCGCCCCACGCGCGGCCCCACCCCTGCAGCGCGGTCGCGCGGTACGGAGCTATCGCCACGCGCTGCTCGAAGAATTTCTCCATCACCTAACAACACAAATTTATGTTCATAGAACTTATGATCGAGTGTCTTGTGTTACGCTTGGCTACAGTTGTTGCCTATTGTACCTCGGTACAAATATATGTCGTGAAGTTAACGCTGACCCAGAAATCTGACAAATCTGTGTAAAATTGTAGTTATTGTAGAATTAATTTTATCTTTATCACATTGCTACTATTTTTATCATTAAAAAATAAATTGTTATTAAAGATTCAGTAATTAATTAATATAATGGTTGTTACATGTGTTTTATCACATTAAGCTCATTTGACAAAATACTTACGATAATCTAATAACAGTTAACCAAGATTTTTTCTATTTATAAAGTAATATTGATATGAAATATAACTTACTTAAAACTTTACACGTTTATAAATAAAATAAGAACGTATAAGTTTTAGATAGTAAGCGACATATACCATACCTGCAGGTCGTCGGCGGACCAGGTCTCCTTGTGGTCGGGCAGCGGGGTGAGCTGCAGGTGCAGCGACTGCATGTGCTGCGGGTGCAGCGCCACGCGCGCCGCCAGCCCCGCGCTGTCACATCGGAACGTGAGACTCGTCGCCTCCACCGACACGAACGTTAGCTGACGACAATCAATAATACATATTACACTGTACGGACTGTTACTACTGTATGAAAGCTCAGTCAAAGATGTTGATTGCACAAATTAATATTTAGGATGATATTGAAGAAAGATCAATAGCACGCGCGGTCGGTTTGTTTTCCGAAATCGTATTAAATGAAATAAGTTATGAACAACGACGCGTGGCGCGTAATCAGCCTAGAAAAAAATATTATTATTTTTAAAGCACCTACATTAAAACTTAATTATTATCTAGGGTTATCATAGAGACGTAGAATATAGATGTATTGACTAACCATCTAATGTGTTTCGTTTTAAGCTATTCTAAACTTTTTCATGGCATCCCTCTATGGACCGAGTGAGTCATCACGGAAGGCAAATGGAATTTAATCCGTTTCTGAATTTCCCATACATACATAGATCTATTGCGATAAGCAGAATCTCTAAATGAAAAACTTTTAGAAGAAATTTAAAAATTAAACCAAAATGACTCCGCAACTTTTTTTTAGTACTACTTTGGGGTATATCCGAGTTTAAACTTTTTTTATATGTTAATGAAACGTAGGATACGTACGAACTCCTCCTGCTGCACGAAGCGTTGCAGCGTGCGTTTCATGTAAACACAGGAGAGGAAGCGTTGCAGCGGCGCGAGCGCGGGCCCGGGCGGCGCGCCCGGCGGCGGCTCGCACGGCGTGCACAGCGCCTCGAGCTTCGCCACGCTCAGCGGCGTCGCCGTCGCGCCCGCCCACAGCCGCCCGCCCGCCAGCACCCGCCCACCCGCCGTACACACTGAGCTCACTTGCCCACCTGAATAATACATCCATTTCGAATACATTTCCTACGATCTAATGAATGAATGCTTTATGTATGTTCATAACATATTACGGCAACTATGATCTATGCACAATTAACAAGCGTACCTGGTCGTGGATTTCAGAAACAAAAGAATGCGAGAAGGAAAAGAGAATTCGAAAGAATTTTTAGAATTTGTCTGTTCATTCATAGGTTCAATATATTTTAAAACATGTAAAGAACGAACTCTGTCTAACAAATAGGGTCAACATCTTCTGGTTTTATGAATATAAACAAACCTTTGTGATCGACGTGATGTCTCGGCGAGGGGTGGTGTCCGGGAGAGGGCCGCGGCAGCGAGGGCGAGGCTGGCCAGGCGGTGAAGGGCGAGGTGGGCGGCGGGTGCGGGGACGCGACGGGCGCCAGCGGGGACGGGGCCAGCGGGGACGCCGGGGACGCGGACACGCCCGCGCCGCCGCCAGCACTCGCGCCCGGCGGGGACGTCAGGTTGAACGATCCACCGCCCATCTAACACAGATTATAATATATACTTCGTTCAAATTGGAGCTGGAATAAATGTAATCAAACCATTAAATTTTCTTTGTAGGGTTTTCACTAATTGACATATTATGTATCAACATGAAACCTATTTCATTGAACTAAACTGCTCAATGTAATATTATGTTAATTATCAAATCAACTGAGCATTGATCGATAACAACCTAAACTTGTGAGATAATAAGTTAAACCAATATCATGTAACACTTTGTCGTTCGAAATATTCACGATCTCAGAACCCTATTTTACGCAAAGCGATTTGTAGCCTTTTCGGACAATGTAGGTACAATTTTGGTGTATGCTCGACTATACCGATAAAAACGAGTAGATAATAGAACCAAAAGTTGATTGCATCTGATTGATAACAAAATACCTGATGTTGTGCGGGCGAGGCCGGGTGCGGCGTGACGGGCGCCGAGTGCGGCGTGTGCGGCTGCGGCGGCGTCAACGGCGCAGGGAACCGTAATCCACCTAATAGTTTAATTCATACAACTTAAATAAAATAAAACGAATATCTTAACAATTTTCCACATATATACATAATTTACATCTATGCATAGTAAAGAATAATATGGAGCTGTAGAGTATAGATTAAAGTACCTGGAGGCATGGGAGACATCGGCGAGGGTGGATTGTCATCTTCCGCCAGTAATCGTGCGTTTATATTATCATCTACATATCGTGACAGGAAAGCCTGGGTCAAAAAAAAGTAAAATGTTAAAAAATGCTTAATTACTGTGTAACAAATTACTCTACTAAACCGAATAAAATTGTTTCAAACAATAAATACTAATATTAGAAATGTATTGTTCTGTGCACGTACAAGAACTGTATGTAACATTGTTATTAAATGAATATTTTACCTTAAGTCCTTGCGCGGGAGCAAATTCATCCACAACTGAGCTCCTGTCAAATTTGGAGTATGATCCGTCGCGTATCGTGACCATGTTGGAGCCTCGTATCGCCACTTCCAGCGAGTATGCTCCAGCGTAAATTACTCTAATCTAGAAATATAACAATATTTGGACACGAATAAGCAAAAGGATCCACAATAAAACTAATAATGGTAAGTGTTTAGAACAATGTTCGTGTTTCACTTTAATCATTAACAAGCTGCAATAAAATTTACCTTACGCCACGAGTGCGGTAACAAGGTGAAAGTGGGCGTGGGCATGAGCGTGCGCACGTGGTGCAGGCCCAGCTGTGGGAGCGCCGGCAGCCGGCCCAGCGCCAGCAGCGGCAGGTATGTCTCACGCAGCACCACGCCCAGCGACGTCAGGTCCTTCTGCCTGAATGCACACAAACATATAAAAATAGTTTACTAATATCTCATTACTCTTAACATATTTATCGATGATTGGAAGCACTTATGCGAGCAAGCTAAGACAATACTCTATAATATCGCATATTGAATGATGAAATAGAGCGAATCGGTAATAAATTATGGGAAGATTGTTGAGTACAAACTGTTCCCTATTTTCTGCCGCGATGTACTTTGCTGATTAACGTATCAGTAAATATGTATATATATCAACGTATAACAAGTAGATATCAGCCATAACGATACTCGCGCGCGACAATCATATTGTATATTACCTTCGCCATCACGCACACTCTCATATTGGTGACCACTCCACTCCACAAACTATTCCATGACTTCATCTCATTTATATCGCGACGGCGTCTCGGTTCAACGGTTATATCTCAAACTAAGTTGCTAAAACATTGAAAATAATAGGATAGAATAGTAATAGGTTGCAATAGACAACGCTCTAAATTACCAGTTGATGTAATGATCGAGGTGATGGTGCAGCAGGTGGTGAGCGTTAGCGGCGGGCTGGTGCGCCGGCGTGGAGATGGTGTACCGCGAGGTGGCGGCGCTCCACTGCAGCACGGCCGTGGCGCGCTGCATGGCGCCGAACGCGAGCACCAGCGACCGGTACGTGTACGAACGGATGCACACGCCCTGCCATAGCACCTCGCGTTCTGAACAATAAAGTCATCACTATACCATACATGCTCGTTTACTGACCGCAACACGTAGCTACATGTTGATTTACATATAGAATCGCTGATTTCTATTTCATTAAAAAAACAGGGTTGCATTTTAAATGCAAACAGACTTATTTGGTATTGGGTTTAGTGTATTTTATACAGAATTTTTAGTGTTTGTCATATTTTGTGCTCCATATTTCTGTTAGTAGTTTATTTTCAAGGCCTTGCAGTTTTAGAAGCATTTAACTAAATGAGTATTGATATTACCTTGTTGCGGTCTAAGCGTGAAGTCGTGTAGTAGCGTGAACAGATGAACGATGGAGGCCCAGTCGGCGAGGAAAGCGTCGGCCGTGCGGCCCGCGTCCGTGCCCAACTCGTATTGCAGGTACACGCATCGCCGCTCTCCTACAATATAAATTCACTATGACATGGTGTTCTTAAAAAAAAGTAGGAAAGACCTTCAAGGTCAGCGTTGCATTAGCGACTCCTCTTGCTCATTTTCATAGATTAGTCCAAGAGCCCGTGGCCGCCAGACCTTCGTCATTTTATAAAAGCTGAAAGTTCTTCCATATGTGCCTCTAGTACAGGTAAGAACAATCCCCACTCATGTTACCTAGGTAGTGGTTGCTTTGGCAGGTAACAGGTAGCAAAGGTATATAAAATTCTATATGAAATTCGTTAAACTATAAAACTCGATTTTTTGATATTTTATCCGCAATAACATCAAAATTCGCATTATTGATTGCCAGACACTCAGTATGGTTTCAACCCCCTGCCAGACACCCCTAAATTATAATAATTTGTAGTTCTACTTTCGTTAAATGAATAAAGTTAAATTTTATATTATGTTATTTGAGACACTATAAAATGATGTTTTCTCAGAAGCCAGACAGTTTCGAAGGTTCTATTATCCTGCCAGACGCCTTAGATTCGGGAGAAGTTGTGAGAGCGCGGAGTATACATATGTACATATGTATGTAGTAACTGGAGTGAGTGGAACAGAGCGTTTGGTTTATTGCGTTCTCTTACTACGCATCAGCTGTCGTCGGTAAACGGTTATAAACTCATAATAACTCAAAATAATCTGAGGACTGGAGCAGTGGCGACGAAGATGAAGATGTCAACGATAACGATGATAATGAGGAAAATGATTGAATATTACTTTGTCATAAATGGATTTTTCTGGGAATTTGTTATCTATACTTATAATAAATCTGTAGAGAGATCAATTCTGTACATGAAATATATTTCCAAAATAACTATTAGTTGGTGATTAAGGATCGATACTGATACCAAAAATGCAATTAGTAAAATTTTTGTCTGTCTGTCTGTCAAATCCTATTCCTTCCTTTTTAAAAGTTAATACCCTTTGACCATTGACTTCAAATCCCTTCTCGGAGGCTGAATTTCTACAAAGATTATAGCAACGGAACAACTTTGGACTGTATATATCAAAAAATAAGTTTCTAATTCTATATCGGATTCCATGAAATTTGTACTACTTAACGTTTTGAATACAGATTACCATGGCGACCGTATATCAAAATTCATAGTATAAACCATTCGTTCATTACCACGGGACAAAATATGATTATCAAACTTAAAGGTAATACCAAGTTTCGTTGTACCGATAGCAAAAAACGGCCTGAAGGTAGATATGATAAGATTTCAAATAAATATGATAAAACAATAGATAGATCACCATTTTGCCGTACGATCTAAAGTGTAGTGGTGTAGAAGAATATGGTCTCATAATGTGGCAAATTATTATAGTGTTTAGTTTTATAGGACTTTTAGATTTAAGTAGTGCTCAGTTGGTACAATTTGGACAATGTAACCCGAATATACAGTTAGTGAATAACTTCAATTTGACACAAGTAAGTTTTTTTATTATAATTAAAATTGTATCTGTTGTAACGACTTGTTTAAACATCTGTCATCAATCATTTATTAAAACTTTAACAAATTTAGTTGTATTACTGCTTAATCTATTATCAACTAAGTATCTGTTATCAATGATTCTTTGCGGATGAATTTTAACTGAATTACGACGTTTTATAAAAAACATTATGAACTTGTATTTTACATATATTAAAACTAAAACAACATTTTAAATGTTACTGCTAAATCTATTATCAATTAAGTATCTGTCATCAATGATCTGTTGTAGACGTATTTAAACTGAATTATGATTTTTTACAAAAATTCGTCATTATAAATTTGTATAACTTAAGCGACTTTTGTTGTGTAACTGCTCAATCTCTCGTCAATTAGGTATCTGTCATCAATGATCTGTTGAAGAGGAATTTAAACTTAAGTACGATTTTTTATAAAAAGTCATGATTACGGATTTATAATTTTTGAACATAACTAAAACGACTTTTATTTTGTAACCGCTCAATCTGCTTATTACGGATTTCTATTTTTAAGTCAATTTGTATTTTTTTATGATATATGAGCTTAAATGTCAATCAAGAATTTACGCGTTACTGAAAAATAGTAAAAAACTGTTAGAACCAAGATTTTTAAAACATTTTTTTTAAATAATCTCTCGTTCTCGATTGTAATAATTTACTAATTGTAGTAAATTTTAGTTACTAATAGATTGTCACGTTTACATTGATGTTAAAATTTGTACTTTAAATAATACTAATACATTTTAAAAGTAATTGTCAAATACAGCCACACTCCTCTACAGATATTTAGAAATTTTTAACCGACTTCAAAAAAGTGTTTATCTACCGGTATCTACCGGAATCCAAAAATAATATTTACTAAAAATATCAATTAATTATTATTTATTATTTATTTCAATAACATACTTAATGCAGCCAGAACATTAATTTATCTATAACTTGTATACGTTACTCCGCGGAATCACGTGCATTTTCCGGGATCAAAGTATCCTAGGGCCACCCCTGGAATATGCGTTAAAAACATGCCAGGTATTATACAATACTCTCCATGTGATGTCTTCTCATACAGACGCAGTAATTCCAAAACAAAAATATTCTCTATATCGATTACAAAGCCTTCCTACAATAAATGTCTCAATGTACAATGTACGTTGCGTTCTCATTATTAGTATAGATATACCTATAGATTGGTTAGTTAGATAGTTATCATGACTTACGACATGACTTTTACATATACTAAACACATACAAAATTTGAATTAACATGCCGCCTTTCAAGTTTAATCCAACCTACTTTGAAACATGATTAATGAAAACACTCCTTCGCTAGTGAATGTTGAGTCATGTTAACGATATCAAATCTACTGATAGTTCACTAAAGCAGTTCTCTATGATTTTTGAAAACCTTTTTGGAAAACAATATACTTGATCATAAAATATTCAAAAGTATTAGACATTTTTATTAGGAAATATCAAAAGCTTTTTTATTAACTAGGTACTTTTTAGATATAATTTTATTTAATGTCTTTAGGCAGACAGTGATTTTTGCGAAGCGCTAGAACTCTACGGAACACGTTTGAATAATGCTGATTTACACAATTTATATTAATTTAGTCATTTAGACATTTATTTATTTAATTTTATTAAAGCTGTGGCTAGTCGTCCGCTAAACAGATGAATAAAATAAAATATGACGGACGGACACCAACTACTGAAAAATGAAGTGTTAGTAAAATTAAATTATTCATCCCCTCAAGTATATTATTATGTTTTTATTTAATAATTATAGTAGCAAAAAAATTAATGTAATCTATTTTATTTGGTATCAAAATAAAACTTAACCTATTGTATTCGTTCGGTTTGAATACGACTAGACACTTCTATTTACGAAACGTCATTATAGAAATAGCAAAACCCTCTCTTAATTATGTATAAAACTCATGAATCAAAAGCCCAAGCTGCTAAACATCAAATAATGGTCTTCCACCACTAACTTTTGAGTGACTAACGGCCGGTTTCTGAAAGGCTGATCAACGAAAAAATTAAGAAATTCACTGTCAAATCTATTGTCAAACGTCAATTGGGTTGCAGAGAGCATGATTCTTCAGAAATTATTCGCTAATCATCTTTCAGAAACTCGAATTGACTTCATAGAACTGCCACGTTAGTATGCGTGTTATATGAACGAAATTTTGACAAGCCTTTCAGAAACTGGCGGTAAGTCTATTGTATTTATTCAGTCAAACTTCAAAACTAGTTAGATTTTATTGAAGCACCATTTAAGTCTTTAAGTCTTTGTTTAATTTTTTCAAGCACCATTTGGAAAATTTTTGTTTTTGTGTTTGTCGTTTTCTTTTTTTGTTTTGTCCATAGCTGCTACGAGTGTGGGAATCCTAGGCTGAAAAAAGTACATAACAATATGATAAAAAATCTTATAATAGTATTATACATATAACCTAACCTTCGTAAAGAATAATCATGAATGAATGCGGCGGTCTATTATAAAAGGTTTTGCACTTCGATACTAAAGATAACTTTTGTAATGTAGCTGATAATGTGATATCTGAATATAAACCAAAAACTTTATCACTATCGCGGATATTCTACAACGAAGAAAAATCACACTCGAATCAAATCAGGAAGTGATATTTTGTTACTGGGAGTGTTACTTTATGTTTTTGACACAATAATTACAACGGCTCTCAACGATGCAAAAATTTTTACCCCAAAGTTAAATTTCCTTTCTCCCAAATCCTTAGGGATAGTTAGTGAAACTAGTAACAAAGTATTAACGAAGTTGTTTCTATATTGCCATCCTAAATCCAACTAATTTTATTGCGCTAACTTTGGACAAACTATTATTATTTCAATAATAATTATTTTAATAATGTTGACGCTAAACAATGTTGTGCGCATGTTTTTGAGCTCTGAATGCTTTAAGTAATGACGTTTCGTACACATTTTATTACATTTGATTATTTATGTAGTGCTTCAAAAGTAATTTAGGAACTTATTATTCACAAAAAACCTAAAATAGCACCGGGAATATGCCTTAAAAATCTAGACATACTTCTAGCCTGAACAATTTAAACCAAAGTCATATCGCCTAAAACTAACGACGTCATCTATTTAGACTTTGGCGCCGCCTCTTTTTAACGAAGGCTAGTACATACATAAATTTTAACTAGTGAAATTTCTCAGTTCACAGGAAGATGGTTCGGTATAGGCAGAACAGACAGCGTTTGGCAAAGTGGGGATTGCTCGACCCTCGAGTTGACAGTAACAGACGATGGCATAACCTTCTCCAAGGAGGGAGTCAATAACAACTTCAGGGAGGAGATTACAGGAATCGCTACTCTTGAGCAGGGAACAGCAAGGTTTACTTTGAACGTGTCCTCTTTAGATGATCGTAAGTTTAATGTGTTATTTTGGAATTTGTTTAGAATGAAGATTTTAAAAGCATTTACAATACGACGAATGTTTTTTAGTGCCATAAAATGATATACAATATTAGTAGATAAAGGCTTTGCCTGTAATAGGCAAAGACCATATATTAATTTATTCTAAGAACAACTTGTTTCGAATAGAAGTGATTGTTTGCTGGCATTCACGAAGCAGATAATATTTCTGGTAAACTATAAAAAGATGATTAAAGGTTGAAGAATATTTGAAAGTAATTCTGTTTCTTTCTAAACTTTTCCACATATCTTGCCACATAATTACATATACTATAAGCACTACGCAACATGAGCTTAGTAAAATTCAGACAGATCAGTTTTTAGACCTTAATATAATTTTTTTTTTGCTTAAACTCGATGTGTATTTACAGCTATGGACTTCTGGGTTCTATCTACGGATTACAGTAACTTTGCACTGGGATACGCTTGTGTCAATCGCGGAACCGTTCAACGAGAAGGTAAGCAATTATTGTTTCACCGTTGCAGTTCTTGAGAAAGTTCTAATACAAATAAAGTATTGGGTATTCTCCACTTTTTCAATAATATAATGCGTTCCTTGTAAAAGAAGTCAATTATCTAAACATATCAGCTTTATTTTATCTGAATTTGGATTTCACATTAGGTTATCGTTGTTACGTTATCAAACCCTTAATAAATATGCAGTTGCGAAAAATACTCTATACTCAATTTAATATGCTTAAACTGAAATTATTTGGACAAAAAGCTAAATCACTTTTTAAAATATAAATATCTCCTTATATAATGTAATATAAGCAATACGAAATTGAGTTTTACATTTATACTTCATTGCCATTTAAATTATAATTTCAGTTATTTTAATCTTAGTGTGATGTCATACTAATTTTAAATGCCATGAAGTTCAATTAATCATTAAAAATAACAAATTGCCCTTTCAAAATATTAATGCCTTAATATAAACTGATTCGCTATCAGCCTATGAATAATAATCTTACCAGGTGATACCAATCAATCCAGATTATGTCAAATGTTCAAGATAAGACGTAGGTATAGCAGTTTTTAATTTAACATAAGAATAAATGTAAAAAGCTGACGTTGATAACATTCATCAGAGCAAAAACACTACATTTCTCCCTAAGACCTTTAAAAACTTAACATTGAAATTTAGGAGCGCATGCCGAATTTGAACCAGGGAGATGTCCTTAGTCCGTGGTCACCTGCCAGCGTTAAAAATACATTACTATCATTGCTTAGTGTAACCTAAGAACTATATCATATGTATAATCATATCCTTTTATTTTCCAGTGTACATCTGGCAGTTGGGACGACAAACTGAGTATCAATTTCCATTGTTGCCCATATTAATGAACCAAACCCTGAACTCTCTTCTGGGGATGTCTCTAGAAGATTTAAGGGTGATAGAACACTCAGAGAACGCTTGTCACGTACTTCCAAATTTATCTCCAGAAGAACCCATTATTCTATCTGGAGAATGTAATCAAAATATTACTGTTCTTCAAAACTTTAATCCTGTTAGGGTAAGTGATGAGAACACTATGATAATAAATAGAATTAAATCACATACAAGTATTAATCAAAACAATTCACATAATGATTTTGAAATCATATGATATATGAAGGAATAGAAAAATTTAGTTAATTGTACATCCTGTAACAACATAATATTGTAACAAATATAGAAAATTAAATTATTTAAATCTTGGATTTTTTATAAACTATAATTAATACTTATTAAAAATACGTAAAAAAATATGTTTTAAAAACAGTTTTCCGGCGTTTGGCACAACATTGCAAGTTATTACACGACGAATCAGATGGGAACATGTCAAAGGGCGCAGTACTCTCTGTCCGGAACTGTGGTGAATATTGTGAATAGCGAGGTGATCAACCAAACCCTTAGAATCATTACCGGGTCAGCTGTTGTCACCAGCGATGATGGGAGCGCGAAACTGATGGTCACTATACAAGCTGCTCCAGGGGGTGAGTAAAAATGAGATATTATATTTATATCAGGATCGTTATCGTGCACAGAAGTACGAACAAAATGTTCGTAATCTCATACGTAACATAAATTTTACGTAAGATGCAGATGCACCAGATGAAAAGGCAGACTATTACTAGATTATCAAATTAAACGTGACTACTTCGATTTAATAGCAACATTACCAAATCACCGATGTATTTCTGAGAGAAAACTAATTTTGTTAATATAAATACAAGTAATAAATTTAATTCTAAACCAATTTTTTCGTATTGCAGTATCCTCTGAAAGGGAATTATTTATACTTGCATCAGATTATGAAAATTACGCAGTTTCCTACTCATGTGAAAACCTTCCTAACAATCAGAGAAGAGGTAAGTAAAAAATAAAGGAGTTATTTATTATTTTTCTACTTTGCTACTTCCCATCTTAATACGAAAATTTTACTTAAGTTTACATAAGTAACGATATCAAAGATATGTTGAGATGGTTTGTTCGCCGTTTTTTCTTCTCTTTATAAGGCACCGTTCCGAAAAGACGGTAAAAGCAAAAACTTTTAATTCATAATTGTATTCATAACCTTCGTAAAATAAATTATTTCAGTTTAAGTGTTTAACTGATTTAGAAAATTACCTAACCCATATAATTCTTTGCAGTAAGCAGTTGGATAATAAGTAGGTCGCGCACGTTGTCATCAAGTTCACAGGCAGCGGTGAATGCTGTTATTGATTCTTACGTAGATCTGAACGAACGATTCTATGCGCAGATTGATCAAAGCGATCAAAATTGTTTTTATTTCCCCGAGCCAGTACCTAACCAACCCGTAGTTTTCCGTGGACAATGCAACTTGGATATTCCAGCTATGCCCAATTTCAATGCTTCAAGGGTAAGCTAAAACGTTTTCTTTAACAGTACATTAAATGTCTATGTTATATTTGAAGTAAGAAAAATAGATGAAGATATCTCCTCTTATTGTTTATAAAATAAATAAATGCAAATTCAGTTGTATCGGAAACAATAAAAATATAATTTTCCAGTACTTGGGAAGATGGCATAACATAGAATCTTATCCTTCTATTTGGGAGTATGGTACTTGTAGCAATGCGTACTATTCCCTCGGTGATGGAGTCGTCAACGTACTAAACACTCAAGTCATAAATCAAACCCTGGATACCATGGAAGGTTTTGCTGTAGTCTCTTCGACAGACAATAGTGCAAAACTAGATGTCACTTTCCCGGTAGCCGGTACAAATCGTAAGTAAAAATCTTTTCAATTAATATTAGGCTGATTATTCCTTTTAAATGCGTAGGGAATTGAAAAGTGATAATCTATTTGCGTTTAACAATATATTTCTTATTTCAGTAACAGTTACAATTAGCTATTGGGTTCTGGAGACAGACTATGATAATTACGCCTTGGTGTATAGTTGCCAGAATCTTAACAACGACGAAATGCAGGGTATGTTTAATTGTCAATTTTTTTAATGTTCTTGTTGTATTTAAAAATATTTTTGTTTAGTCATAGGTGGCTGCATGTATGGATATGTTCTTAGTCTTTTTCTTTGTCTTTTTACTTGTAAACTATCCTCTACATACGTAAAGTACAAATTTGGAAAGGATTTGAATATTTTTTATCATTTATTTAATACCTGCACCTTGCACACAAATGGTACAGAAACAATAAATGTTGTATTAATATTATTATTCTCTATGTTCACAGTTGTGCATTGGTATTAAAAGTAAATGAGAATAGTATAATTTGAAATTAAATATTTCTTCAAAGTGCCTAACAATACATATCGCTTTTGCCGTTTCTAGTTCATAATAATAAAATATATTTTTATAATTTATATAATATATTTTTATAATTTTCTAATAACAATCTAATACGCAGTATGGAGTTGGAAGCTTAGTAGAAGACGAGAGCTGTCAACCGAAGCAAATGCAGCGATTAACAGAGTCATCAGTAGAATCGACGTTTTAGACGATATGTACTATTGGACTATCGATCAGTCCCAAACCGGATGCTTCTTTTTCCCTGAGCCTCAGTCTGGTGTTCCTGTAGTGTTTCCTGGACAATGCGATGCCACTATACCAGTTGTATCTAACTTCAACATGATAGCGGTTAGTATTTTATTTCTACTCCGGATTAGATATTTCTCTTTATTATTGACTATATCTTGAAACTTATAGTGGACTTTCATTATTATCTTTGAATTCCTACCAATAAAATCTTTTTCCAAACAAATTCTAACATCATCATTATCAGCAAAGCCTCGTGTAACGCCATCTTTTGGCAAATAATAGGCTTCAAAAAAAGAAAGAAGTGCTTAATTTGACTGATTTTTTTATGTGTTACTTCGCATCACATTTTACCGCGTGTACCAATTTGGATGATTTCTTTTCAAAGCTTGTGCTCGTCATGTGATTTTATTTAAATTTGAACGATATACGACTAGTAGTTTCTGAATTATACCTCATAATGTGCATTTACTTGATGCGTATGATTTTTCTTCGGTTCGCGTCGGTTTTTCTTTTATTCATTGACAAAGCGAATATTAATACATTACGTGTGCACATTTAAATTCCTTTTTTCAGTTTCAAGGTACTTGGTTTGAACACCAAGCATACCCTAAAGAGCAGCAAGCTGGTCAGTGCATTAGCCACCTGTACAACTCTAGTAATGTTAACACCTTGAACGTGGAATCTTCTAGTGTGATCGATCAGTTCCTGAGTTTGACTGATGGAGTCCTGTCTTTTAGCTCAACTGATGGAAGCGGCAGGTTAACTTTATCTATGTCAACTTCTGAGGGAGGTAAGAATCCTATGGCTTTGTAATGGTAAAATTTTAGGTTAGGTTCACTTACGTTGTTCTCCACATTACTAAGTATCTCAAATATTGAAGCAACAACGAGCTCATATTTTTCGTAGAATAGTACGGTTTTACGAGTTTTAGTTGATTTTAATGTGATGTTAGAGAATACTATTTCATTTTTTACAGTTATATCTTTCCCATTCTGGATTTTGGCTGTGGATTATGAGGATTACGCATTAGCCTATAGCTGCGTGAATATCGATGATTTTTTCAAAGGAAGTAAGTGAATCATTTTGACGGATCGTTCATACTCGTAATTATTATGTTGACCAATAAAAACACGCCATTTAAAATCTTTTATTTCTCGAAATACATATTGTTATGTAATATGTCAAATATAAATCCTTATGATATAGATATCTTATTAAAATTATAATTACACGCTAACATACCTTTCTTGTATAGAAAATTATGGAGCAGACTCATTTGAAAACTACTGCCTAACTTAAAATATCAATCAATCAATCAATCATTTATTATTATATCATTTATTGTTTAATTTTTAGTCTACAGCTGGAAACTTACTAGAACTAGGGGAGTGCTATCAACAACAGCCAACACTAATATAAACAACATCTTGTCAAACCATGTGGTTCTGGATCAGAGATACTTTGAAGACATCGACCAATCAGCTGATGCCTGTTTTTACTTACCCGACCTGGCACCTGGAGACCCAATCATCCTACCCGGGCAATGTGATCGCAGTATTCCAGTTGTACAGAACTTCAATGCAAGTAGAGTAAGTACAATAAGGCTTTTGTACAGAAACTTTATGATATAAGTAAATTCGTTAATGATGATTTACCTACATGGAAATTTAGACGAGATCTAATAGAGAACATTAAACATTTAGTAGGAGGTCCAATATAAACAAAATTTGCATGTAAATTTGAAACATCAACGGTGTGAAATAGTCCATGTTAATCATGACCCCTGTATTTCTCTAGACAAGGCGGTTCGGAATTTAAAGATCATGAAAATATTTAAATTAAATTTAAACAAAACTTTGAATGGTAATTCTCAGCACATCCACTAAGTTTAAGTTTCGCTAGGGTCGTTTTAAAACGACCTATTGGTCAACCAATGAAACAAAATGACTTAATAATTTCAATGTTTCTTCATGTGATAAAGAAACGTCCATCAATTAGTAATTCACAAGTTAGTTAATTTTAAATTTGAAACATTTCGTGTATATGTATATCCAAGAACGATTTGCTATTTCAGTACGAAGGCCTTTGGCGTCTAATTGAAAGCTATCCTGCTGAAGCACAAACTGGTACCTGCAACGATGCCACCTACACCTTGAATGGGTCTACCGTCATCGTATTTAACACTCAAGTAATTAATCAGACTCTGGACACCATTACTGGATCCGCCGTTCTTGACGGTGATGATGGTAGCGCCAAGCTGTTAGTTACATTCCCTGGAAGTGAGTATTCTTCTATACAGACTTACTACTAC
>DWJN01000067.1:0-35190 GCA_018248895.1 Carystus phorcus
TGTTGCCCGCCCTCCTAAGCTCACTGGAAACTCTACGGAGGATCTGATGAATTGGATTAGTGAAGTTATTCAACTTCTTGAAAGCCAGACTTTCGAAGCTCTTGAACCCGTTCAGATTCCAACTTCACCTTTGGTGCATATCATCGTCAACGTCAAGAAAAGCAACGAATAGATCCGTAATCAAATATCATTAAGGATATCAAAGACGTAGTAATCTACCTATCTGCTGTAATGATTCCTGAGGGAGCTGAAGCTGAAACTAATCATATTAATGATGTCTACAGAGGACACACAGAGTGACAAGGACACACCGGACACTTGTGATTTTAAACGCATCATGGATGTCTACGTAGCAGCTCCTGAAACTGTCAATCAAAATATTTGATTCTTCCCGATTACTGTGTCTTAATAATTAATGACAATCGATCTAATGTACCTTAAGAGTAATAAAATTTCTATTTCTAACACTTGTTACTTTTAATCTCAATATTTAAATATCTTTTAACAAATATTATTAAACGCAAAAAAGTAAAATAATCGCACAGCATCCCTTGGCATAGAAGTTGCTAAACATAGTCGTATTTTAATTATTGTAATCCTGTAGGACTCCGAAACGAGTATATTATAAGAAAATTGAACTCATTCGTCAAATATACCTAAAAGGACGCTTTTATCAATTTTTACTACATTTCTAATGCACTAATAAATAAAATAAATTAAAATGAGTATATAAGCTCTTTTTATCAATTAATGCATTAGTAGACTGATAGGTACATACACATTTACTAGCAGTCAATTTCCTACATTTGCCTCGGCATAACTGTAGCTACTTACAAAAAAAAATTAAAAACATTGTTGTTCATATATTTAAAGATTTTTACAAGTTTACCTCAATTTAACCATTATTCATGTTCTGCAAATTAATAACCCACCTACGTATTTTCTGTAATAGGTTAAGTAAAGCAATTAGAATTCCTTACCAGAATCTCCAGATTCTCCTTTTATAGCGGGAACAGATGCATTTGCCGGGATAATAAGGGTGCGTTTCCACCAAGGATGTGTGAGGACGCGTAGCATATAATGTTTTTGTTCGTTAACTAGCCTCGCTTAGTACAACTTCTGTGGAAAAGGCTTAGCGGAGCGAGGTTTCCCTACGTACAAAATACATGGAGAGAGCGAGAGATGTGTGCGAGGGATGTGTGTGAGTGAAACGCCGTGCCGTGATGCCGGCCAGAGGTGCGCGCGCGGTCCTTCACCACACCTCATCCCATTCGCTCGCATCATGAAAATGCTCGATACACATCCTCGCATAGCGATGCGAGGTGCACAAATGAGCGCATTTGTGCACCGCTTCACAGCTTCGTTACATATCCTCGCATCGCTCAGCAGTCTAGCACATCTCTTTTGGAAACACTCACATCGTTTTACAGCTTCGCTACGCATCCTCGCATCGCTTAGCTTCCTCGCACATCCCTGGTGGAAACGCACCATATCCTGTGGAAGTGCTCATAGCCCGCAGCTAGCGTAGATACTAAGCGATCGACGAAGTAAATCAAGTGCAGGCGTGGTCGTTACCTGAATGGGTGACTTTTCTTAATAGAAGAGAACATAGAACACAAGAATAACATTTCTTAAGTGTTTCATATGTTTGTTCTTATCATAGATTGCAGTCTTAAAGCCGTGTCGCCGACTTTCGGGCGACATAAAAAACCTGCCGACACTTGAGTTAGCCAACCTCTCCACCAATTCCAATGAGCGTATTTCAGTTATGAGCGGTAGTGTCACCAGTAGGATTAGAACTACCTCTCTTGTATCTTAGTAATGGGTGGAAGGAAAGTATTTCAGGAACGTACGAAAGTATTTTTTATATAGAAATGTGATAACTTAATATTATTAACTTAGTTGACATTGAAAAGTAATTATAACACACCTAAATTATAGTTTAAACATTGTCCAGTCCAAAGAGGCACGCCAGTAATGGCAGATTACACTGTGTGCACGATAAAATATAATGTAAATATGTATTATTGAATAAAAACCTTCTTTATCGTAAAGCAGTGGCGAACCTAGTATTGAACTGCTCTATGATCGAAATTTAAAATTAGAAGAAAAAGAAAACGTTTGGAAAAGAATTGACAGTTCAATACTAGCCTCTCGCCACTGCTTCAAGACACACCGAAGAGAAAGCCTTTTAATTAACAAACCCTAGAATCGCTGGAATATAGTAGCAGGTGACACCACACCAGATAGTTCGTCACAAATCTAAAATGAAGATTTGTGTTATTAACACATATTTATGGCGTATTCAGCTAAAAAAAAAATTGTCACAGATAATATAAAACTTAAACGTATACGTTTATGATTACATGTTTCTAAAACTACACATTAAAAACACCAAGAAGTTTTTCCTTTGCGCAAGGTTAATGACCTAAATTGTGACTATTACTTTAATGGTAGGTGACATATTTAGAAGTAAAAAGGTTACAAGATATTTTTAACGATGTGTTTGACTGTTCAGTTAGGAGGCTGATGACCCCCATCGATGGTAATTTGTTGACGGTGTTTTGTTGACGTCATCATTAAGCGTAAATATGTTACACGCAAAGTCCGATAATTTTCAGTGAGCGACACGTTATATGTAGTTTTATTCCTATGCCAAAACTGCGAAATTTGTGTCGTGGTAGCGTCCAAAATGCGTTGTGGAAAAGAAGAAAAGTTGATAAACGTTCTGAGTCTGTTTAATAATCGAATGGTTGTTATTAGCCATTTACATTTGTAGTACTATTAGTATTTATTTATCCTCTATTGTTTCAACATTTTTACAATAGGTGGACTTAATAATAAATAGCATTCTCTCATTGTCAACCTTTGGAAGATGCAGAGAGCTACGGTAGACGGTACTACGCTACGCTATTATAGCCATTCGAGGACCTTTCTTCACCAACGGTTGTCGGTCCGTCGAGCTATGTGGCCAGCCCATTGCCACTTCAACTGGCTTATGTGCTGAGCTATATTGGTTATCTTTGTTCTCCTACGGATTTCATAATTTCTGATTTAATCACGTGGGGAAATAGCAAGCATAGCTTTCTATAGCCCGCTGAACCCTTTGCGGTTGTGCATTAGTTAAGCCAATAGTGAAGCATCACGTCTAAGATACATAAGTAATCTGTTCTCTGATCTGTGTGTGAAACTGCCCCGGTATATCACATCTATCATAGTGTCCAGGTATATTATATGTATGAGATGTGATACATTAAAGTCATTCGTTGTTTGAGGTTACATTTTTTCTTTGTCGCTAAAGTAATTCATGCTAAATTCCCTTTATTATTACTCTTAGCAAAAGCGTTTCAAATTGTGTAAGTACTACTAAATCTACAAGAGAGTGCTCAATGGAGCGAGATAATTTATGTTCAATGTAAACGCTCGAAAGCCTACGTTATGCATTCTTCGCTTTTTGTGTCCGGTAAAACATTCTTTCGTTGATTTCGACCTTTGATAATTGGTTGATAATTAGTTATTGAAGATTTACCAAACAAACATTTCATCACA
Source organism: Carystus phorcus (assembly GCA_018248895.1). NCBI lineage: Eukaryota > Metazoa > Arthropoda > Insecta > Lepidoptera > Hesperiidae > Carystus > Carystus phorcus. Next base: position 3,550 of record DWJN01000067.1, read on the forward strand.
AAAAAATTCGCTAAGATCGTAAAATGAGTTCAAATACACTCTTATTTACCCAACAGTAAAAATTGTTTTGTAAAATTACCTATAACACTCGTCCAAAAAATACTATTTTTTCTGTTTAGGCCATTACTTCGATGACATTGATAAAATTCGAATACAAGCATTTACGTGAAGTCTGCTACGATCGGGAATCAGTCGTATTTTGGTCAGCCATTTGATCAATTGTTGTGAAAAGTGATTTCTAAATACAACTTGGTAAAAGAACATAGGCAAAAAAAACAACATTGTTACGCATTTTATAATGCTGTCTCTCTTCCATAATAAATATTCCGTGTATTTTTATGTTAGTGTTCGACCGAATATTCCCCTAAGGTAGAACGTCATAACGTCAATCCGGAACATTTCTAATATTACGGATGACATAGCGAATGCTTTCACAAGAAAGCCACTTCTTTAACATCACAAGTTAACCGAATTAAATTATACAATTTTATTTACAAATGATTATAGAACTACATAACTTTTTCGAAGGTGACCGACATATATGAAATTAAATTAATGACTAATAAGGAGGTAAACAGATACCCTACGCGTGTTCTCTTCAAGGTCAAAACACTATTGTAACCGATATTTTAAATATGGCGATGTATTTTAATGTCGTTGTAAAATAAACTAGCGTTTAATGTGAAATATAATGACTGTTTTATCAAACAAGACGGTCGTGCTAAGAACATGGTAATAAAAATAAATTAAAGGGATACTTCCTATAATCCTTGCACTACATATTACGTTCAAGTGTGTGCGTACCTCAGTGAGAGTCACCGCTTTTTTCTGAAAGGATCATCAACGAAAAATTTACTACTAAACTGTTAAATCTATTGTCAAACGTCATTATGTCATATGATTTGAATAATTGATCACTTAAATTGAACTGTCAAATTTTACTCCGAATCGTTTGTCAAATTCGATTTTGTTTTCGGATTGAGTATTGTTTAATCTAGGTTTCAGAAACTCGAATTGATTTAACAGAGCTTCTAACGCTTGATGTTTTGTAACGCTACAATTATAGTATGTTTCTCGCGACGTAGAGAATAAACGTTAATGCTATAATAATATCATTAACAAACGTTTAATTATTAGCGATAACATAATTAGCTCATTTAATTAATCTCAGTGTCTTACGAAGGAAGAGAATAAACTTCACGTTTTACCATTACTCTTACTTATCAAGCATAATTAGTACGTGATTAAGTAACTTTTACGCGTTAATATTTACGAACATTATATTTTATTCCTGTATAATATTTGTACTTGTACTTCCTTCAACGTGGGGACAAACAATTTAAGAATAATATGCGACAATTTTGTACTTTACTGCGTATTCGTTCGCGTTTTATGAAAATTAATCTGATGTCTCAAAAACCACCTAGTAGTAAAATTTGGCAGCTGCGTTTGCCATTGTACATTTAAAATTAATTCTGTTATTTAATTTGGCCATACATATTACATACTTTTATATTTTTAATCTGTAGTATTTAAAGACAACTCAGAAAAAAAATATCACTGAAGAAGCCCGTTTTCTAAAATTAAATATTTACCTGCAAATTTACAGCAAACAAAACATGGATATATAAGTACTCTAATATATTGCATGTATCTTATATTCCTTTGGAAAGTTTAACTTAACCTATTTTCGACAAACTTTGTACCGGTTCTATTACAAAGTTTGGTCACATGGCGTGAAATACTTGCGACTTTTTATGTATTAGCATAATCTCAATGTGACATGTTAATTTGTTCCATATAATGTGTAAATACAATAAAAGTAGATATTATTTTATTTAAACTAAGGTTCATGATTCCATACTAATACGTTAAACAACAAACTTGGAATGGCAAATTTTTATAAATTATGCAATACAAACAAATGAAATTAATTTTACGCAAACCACCCTTTATTTAACACATACAAGCATAATACACTTTTTTTTATTATTATCAATATGAAGTAAAATTCACAATTACGAAAGAATTTGGATAAAAGACCGAACCTTTATTATTAAAGCTAAAAAAACAACAAATCTACATTGTTCATTTATATCGACAAGGCTAGAAGGGCGAAGTATTTCACTGGCAAAGGTTTGAGGGCGCTCAAGCGGAGGCCCACTCGAACGCCGTAAGCACCTGAACGATATTATGCGCTAGGCCTTATTCATTGTTCATATTATTATCTTCAAGGTGACCTACAGGGGCAATGTCGTACAGTAATGCGTCTTTTTAACTATTTACCGTCGAATCTTGTTTAGGATATTGGTGATTATGGCTAATATTGAATTATTAAACACTAAGTGATTTAAAAAATACAATGTAGGTATTTAACTAAAGTGAAGAAAAAGTCCTTAAAACATCATTAAAATAAAATACTAATCAATTTAAAAGTAATTGGTGAAGTTTTGGCTGAACTTAGAGTAGTTTTACAAGATTAAATTTTATAAATATTTTCTGCAACTACCATAAGGGAACTTCTGTATATTTTCCGGGGTAAAAAGGATCCGTAGTGCTATCTGACTGTGCCAAATTTTATCCAGACCCTTATTTATCCGTTCTGCCGGGATTAAGCAACAAACATTCATCCAAACTATCGCATTTATAATATTATTAGGGTTAAGATAATATAAATAAACTTAAGAAAACAGCTACTCTCCCTGTTCTCCTACTACTCTGTCAATTAATTTTTGATTTTTAATGTTTTAGTGTTATATATAAAAAAAATATTGCTTTTAAATCTTAATTTATATTTTTTTACTTAAGTAAAAAAAAGCATAGCATAGCGTATGGTTTCAAATATAATTAACAAATATATGTGTCCGTTGAGTTTTTAATAGTACGAACCGAACATAGCGGATAATCGTTTTTTAAATACAAGAAGTTTTGCGTAAAATGGAAAAACTTATCAACAAGCAAACTTTTAGTCCTATTAGCTCTCAAAGAAGGGGCAGTCCGAGTTAACGTCTGTATGCAAAGTTTCATAAGGACTTCGGTGCTTGAAATCAAAACTTTCGCCGTTAAGCCATATCGTAGATTTTCAACTAGATTAGAACGACCCTGAAGCTGACCCTTCCACAAATTCACTTTGGGCATGTACTGCATCGTGTTTAACAGCCTGGCCAAGTACCTAATTTACGACAAGACACCTTCCTGTAGGCCAATATGCTTGGAGCCAAAGCAATTAAACTTTTTTGAATGCCTCAAGTCCACTTTTAAAAGAAAAAGATCTTTGAAACTCAGAAGCAATTTCAATTTACATAAGATACATCTGCGGTGAGCGGACGGTTCTGAAAAGTTTTTATACTTTCAAACTCCACATTTGTAGAATAGTTTTCTCGAAAGTTTTCAATTAAACAAATGTTTTAAATGAGCCAGCACTTGAGAATGCACTTATAATACGCATAACGATGGTATTGACTCATTGTACTCTGATTTCTTTAGTTTTTCTCATAAGGTAATACCCCATCAACAATTGCGCTTGTTTCGATTTAGTATTTTTATCCCTAAAATATTTTCAACTAAAAAGGCCTTATTTAAATATAAAAGTAACTTAAGAAGGCTGGAGTCTGTATATTTAATCTTAATCTTTTAGTATTAACAACGCGTTTCATTAAGAAATTGACAATAAAGTAATTTCGAAAATAAAGTTAACTATGAGATAGTAATAAATATCTCAGTTATTTATAAAAATAAAAGCAATAAATTTTTATTGAAAATTTAATTACTTTCTATACCGTAGGAATATGAAATTAAAATAAAAATATTAAAGAAACACTCAGGAAACTAGGCCAATGAGCCACAATCGAGCTTCCTAGACTGTTGGTTAATTAACTTCGTACCCCAGTTATACTTTTCAACTCAATAACTTTTATATCATAATATAGACTGACAAACTTCAATTAAAATCATTGAAGCTGAACCAGCTATAGACACTTAATAATTATTCGATGTACAAAAGGTATCCCACAAATTACATTCTGATTTATATTTCTGAAAGGTGGATCAACGCAAAAACTTACTAATCAACTGTGTTTTTTATAAAAATGAAAATGAAATCTAATTTTAAACAAATCGAAACGCTTTTTTAACAACGCAAATTTTTTTATCGATTTTTACAATATTTTTAAAGAGTAATAATTTTTTTTTATCACGCATTTAATAATAAAATATTGAAAGACTTTATGATGTGTTTTAAAATAGCGATTTTACGCTATATTGAGATAGGTGATTCTCACGTAGGTGAGTATATTTTGATAATACATACAAAACCAAATTTTTTATTCTACTTTCGCTATAAGACCTTAATGTAATTAAAAAATTCTGTCTTCATTATAGACATAATGTGAAGTTGTTTAAAATTTTCCCCAGTCATCTGCTTATCGTTATATAATATCACAGGGCCTTCAACATTCGTGCAAACTCGACACTTTCGGTCGACGGAGGACCCTCAGTGCGAAAGGTGAACACAATCGATACAGATAATATATGTATGTATGTGTATACAAATGTCAATGACAAACGTGATTCAGCGATTTCGAAAATGCTTCCTAAGTAAATCTCGAGGATTTCATTTATGTTTTCTCACATAGTGTCAATAGAATTATTTTTAAGCGTTCAGATCTTTCTCAATTAATTTTGTGCCTCTTAATATACGTAGTTGTATGTATAATATAGTTGTAGCACGTGTTTGGTTTGTGGACCTACAAATTTTTAACAATGGCCAAATTGTTTGGCCTTAGTCTGTTTCTATGCCCATGTCCGTCTCATTATCATCAATGTTTTTATTTTATTTGTATTTTAAAAACTTTGTTTTAACTCCAGCATTAAATTTCATATTGGAACTCTTTTTAATGAAATGCTCTTGTGTGCACTAGTAAGGTTTCTGGCGTAAGGCACTCTTCAAATTAATTGGACATGCTCAAAAACCACTCGATTTGTATGGATGAGGTGTATTTTATTACTGTACCTCAAGTTTTATGAAGTGCTTTCATCACATATTATTATAAAGAAGCGCGAATATCATTGATGGTCGCAAATAAATTACCTAATTGTCGAAGTTTCACCTTCACAGATTTTTTCTTTATATCTAAAAATTAATATTTGTTTGATGATTTGCCCTTAATGGACTCTGTAATAGTATGAGATAGAGCACTGATGTCTTTAGAAACTTTGTTCAGAATTCTCTGAAAAAGGTTTTGGTACGAAAATTATATCGATTGAACCCATAGTTTATGAGTTACAGTTGAAAATAACGATTTTTTGTATATCTAACGTATATTTTATGTATATCTAACAGCACTTCAAAAAACAAAATTAAAACGATTGTGTTTTTATTTATGCCTTTTCTTTAAATTATTTTTTTTAATATGTGTAGCAACGCGCGCCGAGTACAGCTAATTTATTATAGATAGCAAGCAACATGCAATTATAATTTCCTGTATGCTTTTGATTTTAATTCATTGTAGTGGCGGAATATAAAACTCGATTACGTCATAACCAATGCACAGACACGTACTTACATAAACATAAATTAATAATAATTAACATAAGTTCACAACTCATGGTTGTTAAAATGCTAGCGTAAGAATTTCATTATAAATAACAAACAATTATTACATTTTAGTACGCTTTACTCTTTCGCAAAGATAATAATATTTTTTTGCTGATTGTTCGATATACAATAAAATTAATAAAATATTTATCATCACTTACCAGGGAACCAAATTTACAGTTAACATTTTAAATGTCTTTCGTCTACAGGTTTTTATAATGTTTTAAATAGCATTTAATAATTTATAGCATTTACACTATTTTGTTTATTAAATTATTTAGCTTATTAATTATTTAGCAATTATGTTATTTAGCTCTGAACATATGGATTTTATACACCATTATTATCAACTGTTAAATACATTCGTTGCTGATAACATAAGTAGGAAGCTGAACATACACAAATAACTGGGTTACCTTCGTTTTACTATAAGTGTAGTCGTACGATATATACAAAATAAATAATAACTGTATTGCAATTAGTGACTCAAAAATATGGCATTACATTAATTCAACGTATCCGTATTAACAGCCTTGCGTTACATAGCGGTAAATACCTTGACTGTGGTATTTTATTACTGATGTTATCTTAATTTCATCCCAATTTGAATATTGTAATATATGAGCGTGAACTTCTGTCACCTTGAGGCAGCGACGGAGTTAATTTTAGCATGCTCTCGTCTCGTTGAAGGACTACCTCGCCCCTTGGGAAGTATCCTCTCGACGCTCAAGGTACCTACTGTGCTGTATTAGGCGGTCTCTCATAACGCTAAATACAAGAAGATAAGGGCACGGCAATCCCCTTTTTAAATCTTTATTAAATTTATTAAATACGTCAACCAAACAAATTGAGTGTAGACTAAGTTTGCAATGAATTACAATAAAATAAATAGGTATAGATAGTATAATATATATTTTTTAATTCTAGTTTTTTGTATTTAGAAGCTTTGGTTGTTTTAAATCCGTTTTGTTTCGAAAACTGTACTTTGTATTGCCTCTAATAGATCAGCTACGAAGGCTCTTTTTCGCGTTATCATCTTAGTACATTAATTGTCATTTTCTCACTGTATTTCAATGAAGTCGATCAAACCAAACGACATACAATTATGGAAAAAAGGTCATTGCACCACATTTTCTTCCGAAGCTCCACAAGACAAGACAAGTGATTTCCAAAATGTAATTTGTTTGACAATATGTAGGTTAACTAAATCAGTGAAAACATTAAATAATGAATTTAAAAAATAATACCCCTAACTTATACCCGATATCCCGTAGGAAGACATCTATTCTCCGGCATGAATCATACATCTCCGGACGCAAACATACCTACATATATAGGAACATTTAAATCTGTTGAGTGGTTTATGATGTCTAATCAGACAGACAGTAATTATAAAAAAATCTGGTATTCTTATCAATAACAAAGCCTACATAGACTTTGAAAAAGTAATCATTGAATCGATTTGACCCAGTTACAGTTTTAATATACTAACCGCCAATTTCTGAAAGGCTGATCAACCAAAAAATTAACTAATAAACTGTCAATTCTGTTGTCAAACGTAAATTGTGTTATTCGATTTGAATAATTGATCTGTCAAATTTTACTCCGAATTGTTTGTCAAATGCAATTTTGTTTTTTTTTAGTATAAGTTAATGCTTTTGATATCAACCCCACATGATGTTAAGTGGTGAAGATGTCTAAGATAGTGGACGCATTAAAAGTAAAAGCCTATTTAAGCCTCCTTTATATTTATTTTGGTATAATCAACGTTTCAGAAATTGAAATGAATTTGTATTTCTAAGTTATCATGTCTGTTCAATAATGTTTTACCGGCTTTAAGTATACTCGTAGACACTAAACTCACCTGACATACTTTATCAAGCGTGTAAACTTTCATAATATTTCAGACTGAGTTATAGTAGTTCGTTTAATGTTTAGTTTTATTTTCTGTTCACAATATCGTGACGGCTTTAGTAGGCAATTTGTCAACAATTGTATCTAGACCGGCTGTTCGGGCCGCAAAGGTCGACAAAAGCTCTCCTTGACATTACGCGGAGGGGGAAGTTACACTTTTGTGTACTATGTATAACTCGGGCATTCTATAGAATACCTCGTCTATTTATACAGTATCGATTTTGTAACGCTTATTCAGAATTGTTCGAGTTACAAAGATTAACAAAGTAATATTTGGAGTAATAATGTTTCGGGGTCGCTAAAACATTTTTTATCATGAGAAATTTATATTGCACTAGCTGTACCCGGCGGGCGTTGCTACGCGTATTAAATAAATTTAAGGATCGTTTTGATTCTGTTTAGTGAAGTGCTGTAGGATATATATACGGGTAGATCTAGTCTGATCAATTAGGAAAAAGCAATATTTTCGAATATAACTGATCAACCATGTTTCTAATCCGTATAATTTTTACACCAAAGCCTTTTGCAGAAAATTCAAAACAAAGTTGCTTAAATATCAGAGCTCTATCTCCTATTATTTCAGAGTCGTTAAAGAACAAACAAAAATTGATTTACATATATACATAAATACGTGATAATTTCAAAAAGACAATGTATGTATTCTATTCACTATTCATATATTTTGTATAACCTAAATATGATTACGATTCATCGAATCCGTCTTAACAGTGTTTATTTATATTCGCTATAATATAACATTAGATTGTTTTAATGTTTTAGAACATTAGACATTAATTAGTAACATTACTTTATTATTGTAACAAAGTAACTTTCAAAAATTTTTTAACTTGATTAATAAAATATCCGTTACCATTTTCCAAGCACGTTCCCTCGAAGGCTTTAGCGGAGTGCTGAATCATGACATGGGTTTAGAAATGCTTTCCCTTCTGAGCGACAAATTAACGAATAATACGGTGTTACCATTCCCCTATACTATTTAATAATATGCTTCTGAAGGGTGAAATTGTCCAACGTTTAAATATCCGTGTTGAATCAAGTGAGTAAACGTAGAGCACTAACGTTAGCTTGCAATGGCCGCTATAGGCAGTTACGAGCCACAAGGGACTACACATCTGGAGCCAAGTGGAGCACATTACGGCTTAAATAAACATTATATATTATTAGTCTCCACGGGTTTGTTTTGTTTTTTGACATTATTTTCGTAAGGCAACGATATTTCTGAAAGGTAAAGGTTACGAAGGTCATTGACAAAAATTATCATGGTCATAATTCAGCAGTAGTAACGTAATATTAATATTATCTAAGTTTTCTACGATAACTAATAACGACAATGTATAAGTATGTTACTCATTGGTTAAAAAATAGAAACGTCGATATGTACACTTATTCTAAAATGATCTGACGTAAACGACTCATCGTACTACGACTAAATTGTCTTGTTCAAATAAAAGAGCATTTAATTAAATTTGGAGCGAATTATTTAGTATCCAATACGTGCGTAATTACTAATCTCTCCGATACGTAACACAATTTATGCAATGATCACAATTCCGCAATAAATATTTAACTTTTATATAACAATATCCATATTCATGGAAGTATTACGTGGTTATCTGAGTACTGTTTATGTTTTAGTAATACGCTTTTATTAGATCGAACAAATTCTCGCTTTCGTCACGTTAACTGGCAGAAAATGCCACAAGGCATTAAGCTTACCCTTTGTAAAAACCTGTTTTTCAGGTCTTACAAGAAGATTTTAAATAAAAATAAATAAACTGTAATTAAAACTTCGGTTTAATATTTCTCCATGAAATTTGGCAGGTGTATAAATTAATGTCAATACAATAATACAATAATAATCGATGGTGAGGGACGAAAACTTGGTATACATACGATTAAATTTTTTGAGTTTACGCTCATTAGATTCGTCTTGGCTTAGCTCTGTTACTTTCACGTAATAATAAATAAGAAGGTACGTCGGAATCCTGAATGTGTACTATTCAACTGAATGAGTTTAGGATCGTTAGGTATCTATTATTTATTATTCATAACAAGAAAAATGCCTGGCAACTGTGACATCTTATGAGAGATAGAGAGAATGATTGCATTTGAATAAAAATTATATAGGTAAGACTAAGCCTTACAGTAAGGCACATTTGTAAATTTCAACTATAATTTAAAAGCGTTGAGCGTTATTCCCTGCAATAAATTTATTTCTTTATCGAAGATATTCTGTATCATTGTCTGTAACAAAAAAAAATTGGTATGCCCCTGAATAAGATCTCAAATTCTGCGGAAACAAACGTTATAAAGTATGTATGTTACATTTTGTACCAGAATGTACATGAATAGCATTCCACCAAACAGAAGCACCACAATATGAGTATATTGTGAGAGTGAGTACTCTGGCATTATTAATGTGTGTAAAGTGACGTAATGGTATAACAAAAGGAACATTCACAATGTATTTCACAAAGCATTGGCTTGGGACTCAGTACAAACCTGACTGCTATTATAACAAACGGTTTAGTTATTATAATTTAATGCTTACTATAACGTTTATAGTCTCTGATATGAGTGAATGTTTTCCCTCAGTTAATGATGAACGCTGTTCCCTATAAAATCCAATTCCTGGGAAATACGACCTAAAATCTAACTTTAATCACATACATCTCACACATCACTCCTAATTGAGTAAATATTTCAAAAGACGTTTAAGATATAACTGATAAAGTATAGTTATTTTACTACCTCTTATACAACATTTATTGATTATTATACGTGAGGCTGACGCAATCCTAGATTTGCACTCAAGTTCAACTGCCTTCTCGCGGTAGACCTTGCTGAATAGCAGCTGATGAGGCAATGGCGCTCGTTGCCTCTTGTTCAAAGAGCTCAACTCCGCCCAGGTCAATTCCAATAGTATCTACTAGTTTATGGCTTCAACCCATTAATGGCCACTAGAGGACACGGGTATCTCCACATTACTTAGGTCTAGAACATACTCCACCTCGATGCTAAAGTGCGGATTGGTCTTGCTACTATTTCGTAGTGATAGGCTATTTTACCTAGAAAAGTCAGTCTAGAAAACCTAGATCATACATGAGATAGTAATTCTTACATGCTTTTGCTACAGTAAAGAGCCAGTAATCAATATATCCCTTAACTACCCACGACAATAACCATTTTATATCACCAAAACTTTATAAATAGCAAACAAAAATGGGCTGATATCCAAAACATTTTATCCTCATCTCCGAATAAAACTACTAAGATTAACATCCACTATATTATATACGCAAAAGCAAAAAAAAACTTTCCTCTATGCCTAAATCAGTAACCCTTCACGATACTTAGACAACAAAAATTGCTATAACGACTTACTTAGTCTCCGAACCCTTATGTAATAATTTAGAAATTAATTTCCGATTCTCACAACTTAGTGATTCCTCGAGCTGGGCGCTTTAAATTTGATTTTCGTTCGTTCGTGTGACTCCGAATTCAATTTTCAATTTAGTTTCGTATCAGGTCAAGGTTTTTACGCTTCCTGTATCCAGATTAACTCATATTTGATATCATTAATTAGGTAGTTAATAACTTGGTACAGATCATAATTATATTAACTGCATCTTGATGGAAGATTACGGAGTTTAAATTACCTATTTAATTGGGAAGAAAATGTAAAATTCAATTACAACTATTAAATCAACTTTTAAAAATACCTATTGATTATTATTTTATACATATGAGACCATATACCCAATTTGCGATCTTGGTTGCATTAAGAAAAATACATATAACGTAACTGTTGTTTTCATTATAATAATTCTGAGAAACATAATATTGTTTTTGATTTATATAATTGTAGTTGAAACTGTTATAATTATAGGTATTTTAATTGTTTACGATATTTGTTTTGATTGATTATCTCACAATATGTTCCTAAACTGTTCTAAATCTATGTAAACACGTATTGCATAAAGCGGCACTGCAGGGGGTTAAGTTCTGACGGTAAGTGCGTTCATATTTCATTTTTCTGTGTGCATAGAGCCATGTTTGTTCGAGACTGTAGTTAGTCAAGTTTTTAGCAAACAAAGCTTCCAGCAGCTGTGTGTGGTTTACAAGAAAGTTCTAACTTAAATTTCTAGTTTTACGCCAATGACTTTATGACATTTTTATGTACTCCAAACGAAAAACGAATTACAAATTATACAATTGAAGAAAAATTGCAAAAAATAGTATTAAATAAAATGAATGCTTGAAACTTTTACCCGCGTTTCAAGTAAAATTTCTTCAATATATCACTTCTTTTTTTACAATAGAAGGAGATACAAAAGTTTAGCTTACCTACAAGCCCTACCAAACTTCAAGGTACAATTATATTTTCAATATTATTACCAAGACATTAATATCATTAATATATAGGTCACGTCATTTATGTGCTCACTGTAAACATTACCAAACGAAAAGGAAGCATAGTAGTTGAAAGTTATGTTTATATAATGTTTATAATATAATATTTTATCAATTTTCATAATTAGATTGACTATATTATGTATGCATGAAAATGTAAAAGTATTTAAAATATTCGCCTAATAATAATTTCAACACTACACAGTTTTTTAAAAATTAACTTATACCGCTAAGTTTTTTTTTGTAAACAATAATAACTTTGCGTACATTTGACAAAGTAACCTTGATTACCCCTTAATATTTCATCTGCCTCAACCACAATACCACATTCTAGCCACAGATTTCCCTGCGGAATTAATTTGCGCTGAACTGGCATCAAATTCGTAAACCCACGCCGCTTGCAAACCAAATCGACTTAACACATTTACGGCATACTCTAGTATTGATTAACTCATCAATTTAATATCGTTAGTACATCGGGCACGATGACATATTTATTTATAGTTTAGATTATAGTATATATATAAATCCAGTTAATCTTTATCTAAAGTAATAAAACTGTTACAAAGTTAAATTTGAACCACAGAGTAGATCAAGATGATTTTTAAGTATTTATAATTTACATCGTGATAAAAAGTCTGGATACATTTTATAAACGGAACTGTTCACGTGGGATAAAAGGGAGAAGACAAACAAAATGTTTGACTATTTACTATAACTAGTATAAATAATTAATGTTACTAATTTAGAGATTAACGAAAATCTTCGAAGTAAACATTATTGTTTAACATAGTAATATCTAAAATAGTAGACCGTGTGTCGCAATGGTAACCATGCAGGATCGCCGTTTAAAGGGTCCTGGGTTCGATTCCCAGCGAGGTAGAAATTCAAATGATGAGTTTTAATGTCTGTTCTCAGTGTGGGTGTGTCCTTCTATTTCTGTGTTATCTGCTACACATATGACAAAGAATTCTAATGTGCACTATGAGTGTGTAACAGTATATTTATTTCTTATATTTACGTATACAGAGCAAAGTAGCAAAGGGACGTTACTAAGTACACAATAATTGATATGACGTGTATTGGAGAAATATCTTCATTAGTAAATTATTTTGAATTTGAATAATAATAATTATTATGATTTATTGCCCCCAAATTAAGAAAATACAATAAAAATATTAAAACATATACATACTTACATAACATAATACGAAAAATAACAAAAGGAGGCAGCAAAGTTTTAAATATCGCGGGAAGTTGATTTCCCATTGGTAGATACGTCTATTAATGATCGCGTAATTATTAATTAACCGGTCTAATTAAAATCATATTCACATTATGTATCAGTTACACAGACAATAATTAATAACTATTATAGTATCCGATATACGACGCGTGTATGATTGGCTAATATAATTATGTTTGCTAGTATAAATTACCATTTTACAAAATTTCATGTTTGTGTCTTTGAATCTCTTTGAGAATTCTCTTGAAGCATACTAAAATTAGTAACAACGTAATATATTTTATCCATATAATAAAGCTGTAACTGATCGCTGTCTGTACATCATAAATATATTTAAGATTCATAATGGGGGGCCTTTATATATGCAAGAGAACCCAACATAATGTTTTTTTTATTTTGTCTGGTTGTTTGTATATTAGTGCACGCTGATCTCAGAAACGGCTTATTCTACTTGAATGCAGGTTCCAGGATTACATTTTGATGAATTTCACAAAACATTTAGTGTTTTTATCATTTAAATCAAATAACAACTAAATAAATTATGTCAATTTATAATGTACTTTTATCCAAATCGAAATCTAAGCATGAAAAATACGACAGCTACTAGTTTATAATGAAAGTAGTAGAACCGGCCAACTTCGTATCGCCTTGGAACATTTGTTCCGTTTTGTAACATTTTTCATCAATGCACAGCTGCTATTAGTCGTAACGTTATGTCATATAGCCTATAGCCTTCCTCGGTAACTGTACTATGCAACACAAAAATATTTTTTCAATTCGAACCAGTAGTTCTTGAGATTAATGCGTTCAAACAATCAAACTATTCAGCTTTATATTTTTACTATACAAGTGAATAAAAACATCTCTGTCCTGTCTCCGAGAATCTTCTGTTCCTATTTTATAACCGACATTTTTATTTCTTTATTTTGTTTCTAACTTAGTAAGTGACTCTTACTCCTATCATACAAACATTGTAAATTATAGCAACTACTATGTTACTTAGTAGAAGTGACCGATACAAAACTTATTTACGTGACTCCATAAAGGATAATGTTTTCTATTCATTCTTTCTTGTATAAATCTACATCAACTATAACTTCAATAGGACAGTATTGCCAATAATCTGTGCCAGTCAATTATTAAAGGCAATTCAATACAAAGCTCTGGTACTAATAAATCATCATAGATTTTCATGCCAATAGATAATCTAAGAATTTCAAGTATTTTCCTGTTGTATAAGATAATATCGATTCACATTGTTTGATTGCTTTAAGAGCTTCTTTTACTCATGCGTCAATATCCGGTAGCTAAAAGCAAATACATTTAGTTAATGCAATATTATTACTAATCAACTCTCACTAATACGCAGAAGTGTGACACATCGCCGGATCAAAATATGCTAATATTTAAACTTTCCTGTAAACTCAATAGATATACGTTTATATAACAAGATTTAGATTGTAATTTTGATGAATGTTGTAAGTCGTTTCCGAATAATGTTTTTACACTGAATTATAAACTTAAAATAAATCCGTACGCATGCATTAATATCTTTTTTATATAAGACCAGCCATGTGAAATATTCTAATTCAATACTTAATTGCAATCCGCACGTGAAGGATTTACTAAAGAGACGAAAAAATTATGCCGCTTAAAGATACCAGCCATATGAAAGAAATTCAATACTTTATTGCAATCTGCACTTGAAGTGAAAACCTTATCCTTTACCGTGCTCTCTGACACATGAAATCGCTTAAAAACTGTACCTATAGTTGATTAACTAAATCCACTTACATACAATGGATACAAACCCGTGGGCTGTAAGCTCTTTTACTCGTATTTCACCAGCAATACCATTACTAGATTCATTGTTATAAATAAAAACATTTATATATGTATACATAATATACAAGAATGTGAATTTCAATCTCAAACACATGTTAGAAGAACTCGGTACATTTTAATTCATACTTTAACCTCACGTTGTTTCGAACCATACCCATGAATATTTCTGATGTATGAATAATTTATCGTAGCCACGTTTCACGTGCAAGAGTGGTAACTTATAATGAATATTTACATACCGTGCAACAAATCATACAATATGAATGAAATGATGTATCTTTGAATACCTGTATTACTTCTATCTGTGAACAGTTATCCGAAACATCCAATTAAGTACAACGTACATATCAACATAGGTCCTCAGTACTTATTTTGAAAAATAATGCGATAATTTGATAATCTAAAATTTCTGAAAAACGAATAGTTTTCCTTTATTAATATAGATAACTTTCTGCTACATTATTCTATATATAATTACCTTCATTATAGTAATTAAAGCTTGTAAGCAGAAGGTTATTAAGGAAATATTCGTGATATGTAATTCTACTAATTCTGCACAGGTCAATGCACACTGCACGTGCACTTCACGACGCTAAATGAGAACCCCGCTGACCCGGATATAAACGAAGTGATTTGAAACGACTCACTATTAATATAATATTTAACATCCATCCAATTTCGCTTCGCTGCAGTGCCGTAATTCGTAAACAAATTAAACAAATTTTCATTTAGGCTTTACAAATCTTTAAAGTTCTACATATAAAAAAGAAACAGAGATAAACTAAATTATAAATGGACAACATGAAATATTGTGGGAATTTTTTTTTTTTTAATCTTTGTGTGCTCTAACTTTAGTTCCATTATATCCCAGTAGCTCCACTGTAGTTAGTAAATACATAAATTTAACAACCTTTAATCCGTCTCACAAAATAGGTCTAGTAATATAATCATAATTTTACTCTACTCTTGTCATTACATAGATTATTAGGTATTGTTAAGCTAAGGAGTTACAACACCACAGAATTAGCCATCAAATCCCTAATGGACCATAATGCTTAACGACGCCTTAAATAACTTCGATGGTAGCTACTCGAATGAATATTCCCGTTCAAAATTACCTACCAATGACTGTAATGTGAGATTTACGGTGTGATAAAGGAATGGCCTCACTTGATTCTTTTCATGTCACAAAAGTTTAACTTTGTATACCGATCTGCGATTATCTTCGACCCATTAATGACATTGTGCATAAATTAAGTAAATTGAATCATTTAGAAAATTAATCAAATAATGTATATTGACGCCTTACAATCAAATAGAATAGTTTTATTTTGGGTCATTAAAGTATATCTAACTATATATTTCCAACGGCAACAAATCCAGATTGATAGTATTCTCAATCTCAATAGGAACGAGAACAGACTATCAATATTTGTTTTTAAATCAGTAACACAACGCTAACTGAACAAGCTTTGAAAATTTAGCTCTATTGTAATTAATGCAAATAATAACAGCGCGGAGCTTACGGCAAATTGAAAATTGAAACGAGCCATTTGTGATCTGGATGACTGCGCATTTACCTATATAATGCATCACAATAGGTAACTGCATCAAATTAAGGTTAATTAAACCAATGAGAATTTATGTTTGTTTCTATATTAGTGCCATAACGCTGCGATTTCAACCTTATTGTATCGATGAATTACATTGCAGACTCTACGAATTTACATTTTTATTATAGTTTAATTCATATGCTCCTAATAATTAACATCTTATCATATTTTGTCATTGGATAAAATATACACTAAATGGTAAGCGATTAAATTAGTTTAAATTTAGCTAATTCTGCACAGACCAAGCGACACAATAGCCCATAATACAAAAGGGTACGCCACTTAAGGAGCATGCAGACAGGCACTACTTTGTACCCGAGTGACATTTCTCAATGGTTATTGCTCGGAAATGAAATTGATTAATACAAGTATTCCCCAGGGTTCTGTACTATCCCCCACATTGTTTATTCTTCTTATCAATGCCATGCTACAGCAAATAAATGGCATTAATTGCTTTGCTGATGACAGCGTAAGAGATACAATCTACACAGGCAATGTTAATACATCCCAAACGCGACTGAAGAAAACTCGAAATCTCCAGAGCAGGTCTCGAAATGTGGTCAAGTTAATTAAATTTAATTTCATTAACAGTGTTTTGGATTCGTAACACTCTTTGCAGTCCGATTTTCACGATTTCCATTGTCTACGTACAAACGTTTTAAAAAATGCATGATCATCATGCTTAACTATAATTCATATTAATGTGTCCAAGAATACCATCTCCCACATTGTACTTATGTATATCTCAAAGACTTCTATATATTCTACAACTAACTACAAACTTTTGGTACATCAATACAGATTGAAGTCGCTTCCTATTTATGTAAAAATAATTTGCAACAGATATAACGCTCAAGAAGTATAACCCAATATGTATATCATAATCTTGACGCAACATGAATGCTGAGCAGTAAAATTTACCTGATGGCTAAATAAAGAACATAAAGGGCTCAATCAAACGCCTGTAACAGAGATTTATAACGATTTCCTTTCAGATTTTTATAACAATTTTTATAACGTTTTTACGACGGTACGTTAATAGCAAAAGTAAAAAAAATACAGGTCTTTGGTACGGAATTACTGTGAGTAGAAAATAGTAGATGGTAGCACCAGTATTTTGTGGCAAATGATTTATAGTTGATTTATTACGAATGAAAGCTGAATATTTGTATTAGAATTTATCATTCATGTAAGATGGGAAAGATTTAATTTCTTCATCAGCTTCATCATTATATTAAAAACCAATCAAATCTAAAACTCTTAATAGATAGGTAATAGATATTATGGGCAAACGGAATTTAGATTAATCGAATATAACCAAAAACCTCCAGTCATCCTTATATTCAAATTTGAAAAATTAAGGATATGAGTGAAAGTTTAGTAACAATCAGTGATTAACCATTAAACAAATACTTTAAATAAGAATATTTATTATAACAGGCAACTTCATTTCAGGTGTAATCTTAAACTGAATTCCAGACTTACTTTGAAGAACTTATAGCATACCTACTACTACAAACTAGTGTATATTAAACGTCTTCTGTATTTGCAATGCTTACGAGATTTACAATGCAGACAAGCCGAATACGACATCCGGCCTACAACGTCCTCCATTAGCTGCCTTAGCTTAGTATACCTAGATTTCCAAAATACAGTTCCTACCCAGAATAGATTAATAATTATGTCGACTGTGCCATAATAACGATACAGACGTTACACGCTCACACTTCCACACTGGAATTCCTCATGTCGTGGGTGCCATGGACACACAAAGACACAAAGATGAATACACAAAGACAAGAGAAACACCTAGACCGAGAACTTATTTCTGCTTCTACACACAAAACATTTTTTATTCGGGAATAAATTAACAATGATTACTCTAGCACATTATTAATTTTTGGTATATTTATAATGATGATTGATGATGCAAAATGAACCATTGAAGAAATTGTTAAAACTGCTCTATTGTGACACCTAAATTTTCTGAAATTCAATAGCCAGACTGCTGACCTCATCAATCTAACGAATCTCAATTCAAAACGATCGACCAAATACTAATACAAAAGTTTCTTTATATAGAACTCAACGGTGTCTTGACAAGGGAAGTTATTGTAGAGATTTTTTTGGCTTACTGCGAGAAATGACTGTCATTTACTTCATTCATGCCTTTAGTCTTGCTTAGCTACGTTTTAAAAATCGCCATCTTAAAAACTCTCCCTAAGCTTATCGATAGAAAATGTAATAAATCTAATCCCAACAAATTCCAGTTCATACTGTCAACAAAATAATATCATAATTTGACCTCTTAAAAATGTGAACAATTTGACTAATTTATGAACCTAAATATTCTATAATTCTGAAAAATCAAAATCGAAAAAAGACGAAAAAACAAATTGGTCTTTCTACGGTTACAGTTTCTATGATCTAAATTTATATATAAAGCATCATCAAAATTTTCATGTAAAGAAAATAAAGAAATATTATCATGATTATCATCACAATCTACTATTGCTATTTCTTTAAAACTACACCGAGTTTCTTCATTGTGGTCAAGCTAAACAGATTTCACTCCACTTTTTTTACCAATTAACGAAGAAAAATGTAACAAAGAGTTGTAAGAATTCATGATTCATATAATTGGGACAACTGTGTCCTACTAAAAGATGTTTGGATAGGCACATAAAAATGTATTTAAATGTACTAGTTCACTTTGGAAATAGCGTATTTATATGTATTATGCCAACTTCAAAAAGTATTCATCCCTGAACAGAGGCGGACCCAGGGTTTTAACTTGGTGGGGAGCTTGCCTTCAACCCATTAATGACCCATTACTGAGCAAGGGTCTCTCCTCGTCAATGAGGAGGTATACAGCATACTCCACCACGCTGCTCTAATGCGGATTGGTGGAGGGGTTAGTGGCCAACCCAAGTGTCGAATATTTTTAAACCGCCCGAAGGCTTCCGACTTAGCTTGACGACTATTATGTTCATAGCAACCAGGACCGACGGCTTAACGTGCCCTCCGAAGCACGGAAATGCTCAAGAAATTTTTTGCCACTAGCGGTCACCTATCCAGGTACCGACCGTGCCCGCAGTTGCTTACCACTATCGATCGCATAGGATCGACGCAAGGCACCGGGCTATGAGCGCATCGCGCCTCAGAAAACGTTGGGTAGATCTAGGAGCATAAGGGTAAATGGTGAATTGAAAATATTGATTTTAGGGATAATTGATACTTCCTCAAAAAAATTTAACTAGCACCACATTTATTGGTCGGGTAGGTCAAATATCTTTCTAAAACAATATAAAAATTGTGGGTGTAACTTTGATTATGACTCAATTTATCTATTTGTTCACAGGTTCTACTGGGACCTCTGCATGTTACTGCTACTAGTGGCCAACCTGATCATCCTGCCTGTTGCCATTTCCTTCTTCAACGACGACCTTAGTACGCGATGGATAGCCTTCAACTGCCTTTCTGATACTATATTTCTTATAGATATCGTTGTTAATTTTAGAACAGGTAAGTTTAATATTTTAAGTATAACACGAATTCATTTTTAATAGTTTTGAAAAGACAAAAACTGCGGTTGCGGAAGTTTATATTACAATTTAAAACATTTAAATATATTTTAATTTTCAGGAATAATGCAGCAAGACAACGCAGAACAAGTGATATTAGATCCCAAGTTAATAGCGAAACACTATTTGAGGACATGGTTCTTCCTGGACCTCATCTCTAGTATACCACTAGATTATATATTCTTGATCTTCAATCAGGTAAACGTACGTTGCAATTTGGCCGTGTTCTTAATACTATAGTTTTAATCTATCTTTTATGTTGTTGATATTCTGTTTCAGCTTGGGTGTTTTTTTATTTTATAGCAAAAATTTTATTATTTGATTTTCTGTTTTGTTTCTCATTGTGGTTTAATTCTACTGCCACGTGAACATTCTACGTGTCATCGTGTTTGGTTCAAAATGTCGTATTTTAAAGGTTGCATTGAAACCGTGTTAAGGTTTGATTGGAGCACATTTCACACATCTTAATTTTTTTTTATTATATTTTTCATATTTCTTTTTCACTATCTGCACGATTAACATTCGTAGCCCATATGAATCTAAATTTTCATTACCTTTACCTTCGCTCTAATAGCTGTCTTGTTTCTTTAGGATATAATCAGGTCGTATGGGATACTGAATCCGTATGAATGACTCTTCAGCACATTTCAACTCTGTGCACTATTTTTCTAAAAATATTCGTATGCACCCTTGCTGAAATACCCTCTTGCATATATACACCCATTCCGATGTCCATCTCAGGATCGGTTTATGCCTGTCTATCACACAAATGTTCTACTATTTCATAAATATTATCTTATGTCTTAGTGCATGGATTAATATTTTCTTTGTGATAAACACAAATTTCTTCGCTTCCATATTTTGTTATTTAAATCATTTTTGCATATTAGTGTAATGTAACTTTTATTTCTTTATTTTAATGCTACTTTTTATTGTAATATGCAACACGACCAAATTGTAATATTTATTATCTATCTATTTATCAATTAACAGTGAATTGAATAATCACATTATATAAGTGCAATATACAATACTAACAATATTAGAAGCCTTGGAAAGACGCTTCATAGGCTAGAAAAACTATTACAACTAGCAAATTAACTGACTTATTATTTTGAAGAAGCTTTACTAACAAAAATGTTTCCAAATTCAAAAGATCAACTACTTATATAACATGTACAAATGTTTCGCTTTCGCACTTTCGTTAGACTAATGTTTGACTATCAACATAAGCATTTATGCATGTTTTATACACTTCGACTGTATAAAATATATCCGCATCTTTGATGCTCTATTGGCTTGAAGATTCTTTAGAGCATCGCGGGCTAGGGTCGTTTGTAAAGTAGGATATTTCATTATGTTAACAGGATTTTAGTGAGAGTTTTCAAATTCTACACGCTGGTCGTGCGCTCAGGATACTGCGGTTAGCAAAGCTGTTGTCGCTGGTGCGACTACTCCGACTATCCAGGCTGGTCCGATACGTGTCACAATGGGAGGAAGTATATGTAAGCCGTCATCTCTTCTAACCATCACGTATAAACTATTTACTAACCTAACCACTAACACTGCCCTAACTACATTACGCTCACATCAACTAATACAAGGTGATAACACGCCACTAAAATGATTAAACTTAAGATTGGACTTTCTCTAAATAATATTAAGTTGTGTATTTTTAAAATTGTGTGAAGTTTTCTTCAATTGGCTTCTTATTCTGTCTGTATATAAATCTGATTATGTCTTAATGTTGTCGCTCTAAATAATGAAAACCTGTGATAGATGGTAGTGTCCCTAAGGATCTAAATGGAGTTTGTTGTAATCCTGTATTATTATACCATTGTCCCCACCCCCACTGAATGCGAGCTCCACGTCCCGCTCTGCACTTCTCTACTGCTTCTCTGCAAGCTTATTTCTGCCTGAGCACGCTCTCACTCGGACTTCTATATCTATTTCTCTCTACGCGCCCGCGCCGCGTTCGACGCGTCCGCCGACCCGAACCGTTCCCACTCGCCAATGTCAGATTTGAGTTGCCAGATCGTTCATGTTATGTTGCCGCTTTTTGGAAGCCTTTAGAAGAGACGTTGATATTAATATAATTGAATATTTAAATCAATGTCGTTGTACAGCACTGAAATCATGGCATACGAAATGAATACTTACATGCACATTAAATGCTGATAATAGAAATCACAGTAATGGTACAACAGCACTAATATTTAAATGACGATACGTACCTTTAAAACATTTAGAAAACCCTGAAAGATGTATCGCTGTAATCGACTTTTTGCTATTTTAAAAGTAAATTGATCGAAAGTAGTGATAAAAAAGGCACGTAAGTAGGTTCCCCGACCCACGAATGCACTCATAAATGCCCATAAGGTGGGTAAGATGCGGAGAGTCAGTGAGAAGTGGAGTACGGGGAGGGTGGTGGTGGCGACGTCGCAGTGACGGTGTTGTGTGCAGATGAGCCCCGGTCCGCAGCCGCGGGACGAGCCGGGTGACGCGGACGGCGGAAGCTCGCGCGACCTCGCCTCGCAGGTGCCGCATGCGACACGCCCGCGCTTCCCTAGCGCCTAGCGTAGGGGCCTAGCCCGCGTCCCGCTCGTGTCGGTGTTAGTGCATCCTGTGTGCCCGCACGCGCCCCTGCCCCGCCCCGCACACCCCGCGACGACACCCGTCTGCCGATCCCGCCCGCGCTCTCGGCGGGCGCGCCTGGCTCTCTTCCTACTATCTCGTGTTTCTCGCTTGTTTTCTAGATCTTGCAGAATCTTCAAAAAAAGCGCACGGAACGGAGGGGACGTCTGGGCTCCGACGTTGCAAAAAAGAAGGGTGACACGAAAAGCAATCTGATCTTCAAGGTAACCAGGGTCGGCACGAGCCGGCGCGCATGTGCTCGTTCGCCCGCTTAGCATGCTGCCGGCGCCGCCCGGCGTCCTTTACACCGCTGCGCTCGCTTCGCTTTCTCTCTTTCGTTGGCGTTTCTGTTTCCGACCCTCGTCCGCCGGCGGCCGCGCGGTGAGGCGCGCGGGGACGGCGGGTGTCGCGCGGCCGTGCGGCGGCCGCGGCCCCGCGACCCCCGCCTGGACCCTCTCATGCAAAGCATGCTCGCTCGACGACTCGTCTCACGCGTTCATTATTTACTTTCTCACTTAAATACGAAATCATCGGTAGAGATCATCGCGATGCTTGACCTCGAGCGTCCTTGTCGCGCAGTCCGCACGGCTTCCTTTAGAGGCAACCGCGCCCTCCTCGTTCACTATACTAATCATTACCTTCTGTTCGCAGTTCCTCAACATGGCGTCGGTGTTTATGCGGATATTCAACCTCATCTGCATGATGTTATTAATCGGCCATTGGTCAGGTTGTCTGCAATTCCTCGTTCCGATGCTACAAGGATTCCCGCCGAATTCATGGGTTGCCATTAATGAATTACAGGTTTGTACTCCTCAATAAAACCAGTAATCGAGCATCTACGTCAAACGCAACCACAGGTCACTGGCTCTTGATAGAATGTCTTAGAAAGTTATAACCGAGATACTTAAATAATCTGTCATGCATAAATACCAACGGATGAAGCTAAGAACTATTTTTAAGTTTGGTAGAGTATACCACAGGCAGAGGGTGTTGATTTGGATACAAGGTTGGTGGGTCCCCTCCACGTGCATAACTTGGCACAACGTTTGCCCAAGCAATTGACTAATTTGCTATAATTGAAAGTCGAAATTAAGCTTCAGACTTCCACTGTTCTAAACTTAAGTGTATGCTGTTACATAAATTTAAGCCTCAGTTTATCTACCTACTGATCAAACAGAAAAATTAAAAGAAAAACAGCAATTGCACATCATTTAATAACGTGTTTTTGGTCTTTCAGGAAGCCTTTTGGCTGGAGCAATATTCGTGGGCATTATTCAAGGCGATGTCTCACATGCTTTGCATCGGTTACGGCCGTTTTCCACCTCAATCCCTCACCGACATGTGGCTCACTATGCTCTCAATGATCTCTGGAGCCACCTGCTACGCACTTTTCCTCGGTCACGCCACTAATCTCATCCAGAGTCTTGACTCTTCCCGCAGACAATATCGAGAAAAGGTACATTTTTTTTCTATGTATCCACAGTGCTGGATTTTTTGTTAATGCCGTTTACTCTGATCATACTCAATGGATATATTGTTAGACACTCATCAGAGTAAAAATATGTAAGTTTCATTGACTCAAAAGCAAGATGTAACTATCAAATAAAAGATTAAGTTACTTGGAGCAACTTGCTGACAACTAAATTTACCTATATAAGAAATGTACGCTAATATATCAATTCGCAACTTTTGTGTAAAATTTTGTGCGAAATTATTTTTCGCCTGTGATTCCCTGCTATATATGCGTCAGTTACGTCTCGACTTAAATTTTATTTTATCTTCCCTACCTCAAATCTTAATCTAAACATTATTTGGGGACTATTTAACGTCTAATTGAAAAACTTAACGAAGCCGTGATATCTTCTGTTTTCTGTTTGACCTTCTTTTACCACCTGGGAAAACCTTAGGTTGAAAATATATTTAATCGTCCAGTTCCAGCACTGTTCATTATGCATCCTTTGCGTGACATTAAACTGAATAATTAACCAGTTATTGCAAGCTGTTATGAACACCTTCATGTTGTACGTACGAAAATTGTGTGTTAATCTTGCTCCAGGCTCCAATTCATTTGAATGTGTCATATTTATATCCGAAATATGTAATGTATGCTAATACGTTAGTCCTTAATCGTATTATGGGAGTGAATGTTCAATAGTTTCTAGAAACATCATCTCCATAGCGCATGAATCATTATGTTATCGTGTGATAATAATAATAACTAATCATTAAAATCATAATTACCTGTTTCAGAGACTAGACGTGAGTACAGGAAGAATGTTCGTTCGCTGTTTAATGTTGTTATATAAATCGATACACGTTGTCAGTGTTTAGACATGCACTTGGCCATAATATCCACATGGCGTATATATCTGTACTAAATCTATAATATTCACTATGGTGATATGGATTTATAGAATAATAAAGTATCATTATTGGGTGTTCATGACAGTTACTTTCATAATTTAACAATCATTTGACCATAATACCTAAATTATATTAACCCGTTATTCATAAATAGGTTTCATAATCAATGGAGCATAACTTTGTGTCATCAATAACAGTCTATTTAGTTGTGATAACTGACCCTGGAACAAATTGCACGATTGAGATTTATTAGCAACCAATGTGTGTATGCTTAGACCGGACCTGACACGTGTGTGCGTTTGAATTAACTGTAACGGAGTCGAATATGATCAACGTACTAATGCAGAGGTAACTAATGTGGTAATACTCTTCCAGGTTAAACAAGTCGAAGAGTACATGGCTTACCGTAAATTGCCACGGGAGATGCGTCAAAGAATCACTGAATACTTCGAACATCGCTACCAAGGCAAATTCTTCGACGAAGAATTGATCCTTGGAGAGTTGAGCGAGAAGTTACGAGAAGATGTCATCAACTACAACTGCAGATCGCTGGTGGCATCTGTTCCGTTCTTCGCAAACGCCGATTCAAACTTCGTGTCTGACGTGGTCACCAAATTGCGCTACGAAGTCTTCCAACCTGGTAATTTATGTTTATTTACACCTATTTCTAACGTTACAACAAAAATCGCAAACTGCAGAGAATCAATTTGCGCGTTAAAGCTTTATCCAACTTACAAACTTTAAACAGATAAAATTTAAAAGCATTTCTATGAACGAGGCTAACTGTATTTTTTTCCACGTTGCAGGCGATATAATCATAAAAGAAGGAACCATTGGAAACAAGATGTACTTCATTCAAGAGGGCATAGTGGACATAGTGATGGCTAACGGCGAGGTAGCTACCAGTCTGTCCGACGGGTCCTATTTCGGCGAGATCTGCTTGCTGACCAATGCCCGGCGAGTCGCCTCCGTCCGTGCCGAAACCTACTGCAACCTGTTCTCGCTATCCGTGGACCACTTCAACGCCGTCCTCGACCAATATCCACTGATGCGAAGGACGATGGAGAGCGTAGCGGCAGAACGGCTCAACAAGATCGGGAAGAACCCGAACTTGGTCGCACACCGCGAGGACGACACGACGTCGGAGGGTAATACGATAAACGCGGTGGTGAACGCTCTCGCTGCTGAAGCAGAACACGTTAGTCTGTCTGATGACAGCGTGGCGCGACTGTCGGAGCGCTCGCTGGGGCTGGCGTTGCAGCCGCTGCAGGCCGCGTCGTGTCGCATGGCGGGCGTGGCGTTGCCGGGGCTCGGCGTCGCCGCGGCGTTGCCCCGTCCCAAGTCCGAGCACGACTTCAGTTCTGCGCAGGCGCAGCAGCCGCCGCTCGCGTCCGCCGCCGCCTTCCACAAGTCGGACGCCGGCATCGCGCCCTGACGCCGCCGCTCCGCCGACCCCCGATAGCAATACTAGGCTTAGTGCGAGCGCGCGGCGCCGCCTCGCTAGTTGTAGCGTAGAATATTATAGCTGCGACTTCGCCGGGCGCGTCCCCCCGCCGCCCGCTGAATCTCATTTTGTGATCTTATACTTAATTCTCCTGTGTTATAATTTAGGTTAAATTTTATATCATTGACGCTGTGAGAAATGAGCGGATGCGCGACGTACTCCGTTTGTATAGATATACCTGTTATATATTGAAGGATGATAACTATTGAATCTTTATAGAGATACCTTGCCACTGAAGAGAATATAATTATATAGACTAGACTGAATTGTAAAGATATCACTATTTTATGCTTTGTTGGCGTACGAGATAGACCTATGATGTTGACGGGTGCGTCAGGTGCGTCCGTTGACGAAATAACGTACAAACGTCGCCTGTATCGCGATAACGTAAATATATATAGTTGTTAACTGCGAACGACGTTGGACGTAGATGCGTTATAGCTGCGTCGTAGCGCGTCGACGGTGCTACAGAAACGAGTCAGCAATATTTTGTAAAAGGCTTCAAACAATTTTGCCGCCTTTTGAGAGCCTGTAGTGTCAGGGAGCATTACGGGTTATAAGTAGTGGGTAGGGCCGGACATTGCGCGGCGCATGTCGCTAAGGATGCCCGATTCATATCGATATCGTCTTTAGACGAGTAAGACGGAATTGATTTATGTTAACAAATTAATTTCTCATTATGATATAATAAAACCACTTGTTTATTTATCCACAATTTATGTTTAAGTTAAAATGTAATTTTTATTTTTATTTAACATAAGTTATTGTTATTAATAATTGTGATATGCTATGATTTGTTAAGATATTTACGGTTCGAGTGTTAGATGACACTATTGTCAGTGTTGTTTATGAATGGATGGCAGAATGCACTAACACACGATGCCTTATCTGAAATTGGTCACCGAAATCGAGATTAATGGATAGTATTCGATAGAAGAGTGTATATACATATAGGCATCCCTAACGGCCTCCGAAGTAGCGCCGCGCATGCCGCCGGTGCACGCCTAACGAGCCTCACGATTCAATAGCCCACGGTTGCTTTCTTAATTTTAATAATAAGTAGTCATATCTACCGATAATTGAACGTACGATTTCTCGGTTTCCTAAGTAGAGGTGATCAGTAGCGCTTCGAATCGTTTCTTTATGTAAATATTGTAATCGAAGTTACGCCTTTAGCGAGATTTGTTTTTATAGAGTTGATAAGCGGGCGTTCCTTCGAGCGGTCCAGTCAATTATGCCGTGCGCGCCACGCGACACGCGACACGACACGACACGGTTTTCGATGCACTACTAAAATTCGTACCTTGTTTTTAATTGTAGGTGAAAATAATTTATTGTCTATAGTGATCATTTTGTAGGAATAAGTAGACCGGAGCGAATAATAAATTCGGACGAATTACTTTATGTGATAGAATGCGCTGGCTCGCCGCCGGCTCGGCGACACTCGATGCCGTAGTTCGTAGGCACGATAGAACTTGCATGGATATCGCTTTCACTACCTTCTCACGATCTGTGCGTATTATTTTACAGTTTCTTTAGACGATTCTTAAGACAGTTGAGCGATTAGACGTTATGCAAACGCTTTTCTAATTCTCGATAATGTTAACTTTTAGCAATAAATAGATAAGTTGCAACGTGTAACATATTTTAGAGGTGATGAGTGATCGTTGAGCCGACCGCCGCCATGCTGCCACGATTCATCGTTGACTAATTCTTATAGTGTCATGACAATTTGTAAAAGTGGTTTTGCAAATGTTGACTTTTTAGCCAAAATATAGTTAATGAATGACGAACCAATACGCAGTAGCTTACGTAGATGATTGCAGCCTAGTTCTCAGTTTTGGCGACTAACACCAATAGATACTTTATACTCGTAAGATATTTATACGATTGATCTTAGCAGAGTGACTATCTGTCAATTTATCTACAAAGAGATAATATTATTGCGTTCAATCCCCAGAAGCATTTATTTATTGTTGTTTTAAGTAACACGACCGCTTTGATAAATTATATAAATTTTATAGAAGAGATCTATTTTTATTGTGAAGTTGAACAGCTGAATGTACCTAAGTAAAAATCCATTTAAAAACAGAGTTTTTTTATTGGAACTGTTGAATTATTATATGAATATATTATTATACTGATTTCCGGTATCTATTTTCACCAAAAGTGCTCATCGCTGTCAAAAAAATTAGAGAAAATGCATTAAAGAATGAAGAAACATGCCTCGTTGTTTTTGTTACCCTTCCTAAACTAATAATTACATTCATAAAAATGATATCCTAGTTGTATAGAATTACTTCATTTATCGGCGAAATTCAAAAATAGTTATGTACACATATCAATAAAATAAAATTACTACTTTTATCGTCCTTTCCTGTACCTGAAAAATGGTACTTGTCTTGTGGTCAATTTTCAACGACATCTGACGAGCAGTTTTTGAATTATCCCTAATAACTAGCATTAATTACTTGACTCGGAATCGGAATATTTAATACGGCGTATTGAATTGGAGACGGATTTTTTAGGTATATTGTCCATTGATAAACCGATTATTATCTAATACATATATTAAAGTTGATACAGAGACATTATAGTCCGGAATTATCCAGGAAAAATATTGGTACTGTTCGCGTGAAATATATTAGTTGTGTACGGAAAGGTAGTTCATGGCACGAGTTCCTATATACACCCGTTAGAACTCGGTATACCAATAGGAGTACATTTTATAATATTAGTTAAATAATAGTTAAACATGATGTCCATTCTATTCTATTATTGGCTGCACAATAATAGTCTTCTTATTAGTAAATTTCTCGACGGTTAATAACTAGGACATCAAACTACTTATATAAAGTATTTATTAAAATTCGGTTTGAGAAACCACTCTACTCTGTAGCGGACAAAAATTAGTTTAAAAATATGTGTAGGCACTACCAACTGTAAAGCATTCCGGAATTAAATTATAACATCATAATTTACCTTTGTTTGTTTAGAGTGCTTTTAATCCACTTATAAAGTTCAAGGTTAGCACAATGGGTAACCCAGTACTAAAGGTACACGGAGACTCGATTCAAATGCAACGAACGCTTGCAATAACGTTTGCATTGGAAACGAGGACAGAATTTGCAACACAAAGACTTCACCAACACTATGCGACACTCCAAAACTTGAATACAACTGGACAAAGTGATCATTTGCATTTCCTACTTTCTATTTTCAAACAAATTATTTCGCTGGATAACCAAATTAATGTTTCTACTACTAGAAACATAAGTACAATATTTAAATACAAATATAACCTTTATGAATCTTACAAAAATGAAACAAAAATAATACCTACCTGCGTACCTACAATACAATACCTCTCTTTTCATTTCGAAAAATGGTAGGTTGCAATGTCAAGCCTCGAAAAAGTTGTAGTCAGTATTTTTCCAAGTCTATGTTATAAATAGATTTTTTCAAGCTAGGATGCCACTATGCAGGTTACTAATTCTTATTAACGTAACTGCAACCAAACATACAGAAGATATGATATACAGTGTTCTGCCGCTTGCGGTTGAATCAAGGGCTAAAATATTGTACACATGCTTTCCTTTGTCAACTTCTCCAGACTTATTGAGTTACTATGTGAATCATATAATTATAAACAACAAATTTAAAGAAAAGCCCTCGTATATTTATAACACAGTATTTGTTTTAATTCTGTTTATTGGATGGCGGGTGTACATACATAAGGGGAGATAATAGTCCTATTGATCAGAAAAGAATCAACATTTTGGACTGTAACTCATCATTGTCCGATCGATATAATTTTGGTACCAAAGCCTTTTCTTTCTGTATTCTGAACAAGTTGCTAAAGACATCAGTGCTCTATATCCTACCATTTCAGGGTTCATAAAGGACAAATACACTAACAAACAAACATTGATTTTTTTATTTATACTAGCAGACCAGGCCACGCGTGGCTTGTGACTAAGGTTTACATACTCAATTTAGCCGACTTACTCCGCCATCTATTAGAATCTTATGGAACAAATTCTTTGTAAGCTATTAAACAAATAATTTGCACTAAAATAATATTGCGACTATAAATTGAGATGTAAGCTATGCTATCTTTAAAGTTGGATCAAACCGAATACGGTGTACAAAATTTGATTAAAATTGGTTAAGTAGTTTAGGAGTCCATCGCGGACAAACACCGTGACACGTACTTTATATATATTAAGATAGATGTGTACAATTATGTACGTCTTTTTATGGAAAGTTAAATTTCATTATAGTTAAAAAAGTGTTTCAGCTGTAATAGTATGTCATCGTATATACGGTATATAAATATTATTTTATTACATAATATATGTCTAAAAGAACTTTGTTCCAACCAGGTGTTCCATGACCTATATAAACAATTTTTTTCATTACATTATCTGTGCCTTGTTAAAACAGTGGGAGTTAGGAAATGGTTGAATCGAAAAGGGGACGATGGATGCAATAAGCTTGAGAACTTATAACGTAATAGCCAACTGGTAAAGAAAATGAACAAAGCATTAAATCACCATATTCTTATGCAACTAGCCGGCAAATGAGCCGACGTGTTACATGACACTAAGTAGTCACCGTCGCCTATGTACACCAAAAAACATTACCGATACGTTGCCGGCCAATAAAGAGAAAAAAGTACGGACTATGACAAGAGTTACAACACGATGTACTTTATATAATTGAAGTAAAATACTCAATATTAATCTGTTTGGCGATAGCAAAATTTATAATAATAAAAAAGGATCGTGGTTTTGAAAAGATATGTGCGCCCAAACAGATAAAGTTCTCTTTTTTTTTTTTTTTTTTTTTTTTTACCTACGATAAGTTAGTGCTTGACGTCAACCCACCTGATGTTAAGTGGTGAT
>DWJN01000068.1:0-35022 GCA_018248895.1 Carystus phorcus
AACAGAATATCAATCAAAAAAGAATATATTTTCGGAAATGTTTTAAATTTATTTTGAAGATCAGTTGTCAAAATATAAAAATATACGGAGTACATATCAGCTGTTAATTTTCTCTATTCAATATATCTTTCCACGGCCTAAACGTTTTCCTCTCCATCCATAGGGTTTTCGGAAGTAAGGCATATGTACACAATTACACATCCCTAGTTAATGAGGAAAAGTTAGATGCCAAAAGTATAGAATTAACCTTTGTAGGTGACTGTGAGTAATGAAAGGGTTACTGGTTAGTAGATACAAAAACACAAGCTTACAAAAGCCAGAAATGTTGTATTTTTAGAATCTTCGTCAAAAATTACAGAAAATATGAAAGAACCATGTCAAACCATTAACGTTCCTAGAGTGAAACAAGAAAAATCTAATGAGAATGAAGTATTTATTTTAGATCCAAATATTGATGAAATCGATATTATTCCTAGAGTTAAACAGGAGCGTGATATTGAACATCAAGTACCAGTTCTAAAATCAAATATTGAGGAAGTGGTAGATATAGGTTCAGTAGAAACTCAAAATGCGCAAGAGATTACTCCAGAAACAGCAGAGGCAGAGTTTCTAGATTGTGAGTCAGACATAACTCTCGAAGAACGTTCTCAAGAAATGGAAAGAAGATATCCATCACGAGTTAGAAAACTCAAAGAGTTCCCGAATCACGTTCTTTATAAAGTTGCAGAAGTAGAAAATTGTGTAAGATTCCTACTATAGTGCAAGAAACCTTATCAAGGTCTGATAGTAGAGAATGGAGAAAAGCAATTAAAGAGGAGTTAGATTCATTGAGAAAAAATAATACCTGGATTTTAGTAAAACCTACCAAACCAATGTTGATTCAAAATGGTTATTTCGAATCTAAAAAAAGGCCGGAAATAATCGTAGATACAAAAGCCAGACTTGTTGCGAGAGGTTCTAGCCAGCAATGTGGAATTGATTTCTATGAAACGTTTGCTCCAGTAGTCAAAGATAGTTCCCTACGAGTTCTTTTAGCCATAGCCGTTAAAGATGGATTAATGATCGTTAAAAATGCATTTTTAAACGGAGACTTGTCTGAGACGGTTTGCATGAAACAACCGGAAGCTTTTGAGGTAAAGGGAAAGGAAGATTATGTGTGTCTTCTTAAACGATCACTTTATGGATTAAAACAAGCTCCCAAATCATGGAACAATAAATTAAACAACGAATTATTACAGTTGTCATTTAAATGATCTAAAAATGAACTATGTATATACATATGTATATGCGGTCGCAGGGTAAGAAGATCATTATTATATCGATGTATGTATGTTGATGATATGTTGATGAGTTACGCAGAGTGAAAAAGGAACTCACGAAAAAGTTCGAAATGAAAGATTTCGGAAAAGCAGAGTATATTTTGCGAATTAGTATAACACAAAACGATGATGGAATTAAAATCGATCAAGAAAAGCATGTTAAAAGGTTTTTGGGTTGATGAATTGTAAAGTTGCTTCAACACCATCAGTTCCTGGTCAAAAATTTGACAAGCCTGAATTGGAGTATAAACCGGATCCGAGGATTCCATATTAAAATTAATTTGGTTCGCTGATGTATCTATCAGTTTGTACGAGGCCGGATATAGCTCAGTCGATCAATTATCTAAGTCAGTTCACCATCTGTTACTCTGAGGAACACTGGATAGCTGCAAACAAAGTACTCAGATATCTAAAGGGTACCAAATGACAAGGGCTGCAGTATAAAAAGTCAGAAATCAGAAAAGTATAAACAGCTGCTATGGCTATGCAGATGCAACTTATGCCACATGTTATGATAGGAAGTCGAACTCTGTTATAGTTTTTATATATATTGGAAAGCAAAACACAAAACACAGCACAGACAGCAAAATATATATTTTCTAAAGACAATGTCATTGTTCCCTGAAGGGTGTCGAGCGACGTGGGTTATGATGAACACAGCCAATTGGCTAAGACTTGGACTGACAACCGAAAGGATATTATGACGTGCAGTCTCCTCCCCATTGGATTATATATATTATAATTCTTCTGTCAGTAACAACTGAACTCCCAATAACGGTTGAATCGATTTTGATTAAAAATTTGTTTACGCTTAAATGGCTTTGAGAATGGTTTAGATTCACAATTCGATCTGATGGAAAAGATAATTTTTAAAAGCTTTTATTATGTTGCAGGGTAACATCTGCTGAATTCGCTTGTTATCTTTACATTAATTTAGGTTTGTAATGTGTCTCAAAAAGCATTTGAGTAAGTAGAATTCAGGATAACTTTGTTTCATAGTCTATTTTATAGTTTCGCTGTGTAATTTATTTACAATCTAAGGTTTATTGCTTAAATGCTTACATTGCCGATTTTATCTACAAAAATATTACTCTCTTATTTGCTAGTAACATCAGACTACATCTAGTACGCAGTGATATTCTCTCTTTTACTCGTGCCTCGTTTTATATGGCTGTCCTTTTCTATGTCATTCACCCGAGGGAGAAAAGGCATCGATCCAAATTTAGTCTGCACGAAGAATCCAAGCAAAGGAGACATGTGTTTGGTATGTATGCTGGCGTGCGAAAATGCAAATGCGGATGGCGTATATGCGAACTTCTAAAAACAATTATAATTACTATTATTTACTTACATAGCTGAGCGTACTACACAGTTTACTTATTTACTAACATACTCGTATATTGATTCTTATTAACATTGAAATACGCAATGCGTGGCTCGTTTCAATTTTAGATGGAGATGGGCTTTGATTAAACGGCGTTGAATATTTTTATAAATATTATTAAATATTGGATTGTAAGCAAGGTTATCTTGATATTCGACGATAGCTTCGAGTATTGTGAAATAATGTCTGATTCGAAGGGGCAGCCTGCAGCGAGACGGAGAACGCTGTAGCGCAATTGGAGTATTTAGCGTTAGGGCGCAAACCCGTGAAATGTACAATATTTTTTATTTTATACCTACCATGAAATGCACCGTTTTATTACGGAGAATATTTAAATGGTATATCCTGAACTTCTAATTTCATCTAAGTATTATTTTGAAGTACCTACAAAGTTAGCGTCACTGCGCTGTAGTATTGTTACTGCTTTGACTTTGAACATAATATTTGGCAAAGTTAGGAAGGGAATGAATGAGTATTTCTCTGAGAGCAATTATGTGCATTTAAGTCGCATGCGCGAAGTTCGGTCGTACGTTTCGAATTATATCTCTTTCGCCCTTGAATATGCTTTCTGGGTTTTCTGTGATCTTAGTATCCCTAGCACTGTTTTACTATATTTTCAATCAATAAATCTTACGGCTGCGCAGTAAAATATAGAACACTATAAAAATTAGCAAAGTATTCATTCCAAAATAATAAAAAAAATTGAAATATATAGTCATTTCGGATTGATAATTAAAAAACCGAGAACAGTTACTTTTTGTTGTGTCAAAGTTTTAAGTTGGTTAATTAATATTGATTATATAACGATTGATTGATTATTGACGAAACTATACAATAAAATCCATTTAAATTCCACGTCTGTTGTGAATATCATTAAAGTTACCGCGAATTCTTTTAAAGCTTGGATATGAAAATCTTTGTTGGTGTATTTCAATTATATTGTAAATAAATTATTTATATACAATAACAGTATTACACCAATCCTATTCGTAACATATTACAAACTTTCAGCGCAATTGCCAAGTTAAATTAACATAGTTAACTATTGTTTTATAATAAAACTTAAAGCTTTTTTAAACTTTAAACTTTTAATGTTTATTCATATTTTTCATTGGGAATATCGGAGAAATATCTTTCAATTTCCTTATTTTAGCTCAAAAAATTGTACATGACATCACTAAGCTGGATGTTGGAATTACGGCATATAAAATACCAATTGAAAAATTTTGTTTTGGACATAAATACTATTTCAACGTTACGCAAACAAAAAAAATGAAACTTTACAACAACTTTACAAGTCTTAAAAAAAGTCTTTTAACATCCTTCTAAGAGTCCCTGTATAAAATATCTGCCCCGGCCGGGTTTGAACTCGGGAACCTTCACTTCGTAAACAGATTCACTACCGACTAGGATAAGGGGTCGTCAAACTTATATATCTTACTGCTCTTACTAGTTAGTTCCTTATTTTGTACCCAAAATTATTTAAACTTAAATGAATATGAACTCTCTGTTTCAATAATAGAAACGGTATTTGTACGACATAAAGTTTCATCTTTGTTTATTTAGGGTCAATTACGATATTACATAGTTATATTGTTTTCAGTACTAAAATAATTAGTTAATATCACATATTATTATGTTAAAATAATTCTAGGAGATGTACAATTTATCGGTTCAAATTGCATAATTATATGTATGAAGATTAGGTTCACAAAAAAGAGCGTATCCAAATAGCAGTTAGAATACTCGAAATCACATATATGTACAATTATTGCACAATAAGGATATTTATAACAATAGTTACTACTACAACCAAACTATTCGAAATTGAAATATTTAGTATATTTATCAAGATATTTTATTTCATGTTATCTGCATAATCCAACAATGATGTCTCTAAAAACTACTAATATAATAAAATTTAACTACATCGGCAAATAATGTGCAAAAGTCTTACCAGTTGATTATATTGAAGGCACAGAAATTCAATTACTTCAAGGATGTTTTTACATTTTCTTTAGTGTTCCCACAAAATAACATAAAAAACATATTTAAGGTAGCTGGGGTAAAAGCAGTAGCATTACAGGCAAATGCAATTCTTCGTAATATTTGCAATTCACCAATTGAAAATACATAAAACTATGCACATAACGCCATAATTAAGTTTTTTATGTTGTGGACCGCAATAATACTAAGGAATTGATAATAAAAGCTGAAATTTTTAGAATTAGTTTTCAAACGACAAATGTCCGATATATCGTTTTTATGTCATCGATAATATTTTGTCTATTACTTGTAAAAGTGTTGTGTTCGTTATTTACTCTATTATGTTTTTACGTTCGTATAAAATGTGATGCAAAATGTGATTATTTTCTAATTAATCTCTTTATACCATTATATTTATACAGAGGTCAAAAATGATGGAAAATTTACGAACGGTATAGATCATTCTTATCTCATTACCTTTTTTATTATTATCTGTGCCGTATATTACTAAAATAAATAATGATGAGTAAGTAAAAGTATCTCATTTTGTCACATATTGAATGAGTGAGAGATACGGTTTCATTATAATCAAGGTATAAAATTAAGCCCCTATTAAATACTACTATTAAAACGGAAACATCACACGGAGTTTGCGCAATAAATTGTCCAATCGTATGCATGGTATGGAGTGCGGATATTATTTCACCGATAGCTCAACTATGTGTGTAACAGTACAGTGTGAGTGAATATTAGAATCACCTCCAGTGAATCCTGCTCCCCTTGTACAGCTGCGGGTGAAAATTCCCGTTGCGTATACATTTCCAACAAAGTCGTGCACGTATGGTGCAGATGCATATTTAATTAACCCTTTTTGTAACTTCTAATGAGCAATAGTACATTTCTGTCCATACTACTTAAACGATGGCTTTAAATTGATTATTAAAAAAAACTTTTAAAGGTTTGTCTGACAGACTTGCGACAGAAAAAATAATTTTATGTCAGTGTAAAATTGTTAATAATATCCGCATTATCTTATAACACTGGTGACAAATATGTTTGACATAATCGTGTCTTAAAACTTGTTTCTGAATTAAATTAAATTTGATAATTTGATAAATACGAGAGTTTATAAATTTTAATATAAAAAGATTCGATGCGATACGTACGTACGTAACAACCAACTTGAAAGTTCCTGAAAGCTGCCATCTAGGAAACAGACAATGAAGCTTCGGATTCGAGGATTTGATGCATCAGAGACATCGCAGGCATGTATCATTTGTAGTCCTAGCTTTTGACGATAGATGACATTTAATAAACTTGAGAATAATAGTAAAAATTATGTTGTTAATATCCTTATTATAAATATATATTATATTTCTTCTGACCGCGTATTAGGTCTGTTTGGCCTATTTTGATGATTATTTACGTGTGTCTGACCCAATGACGTGTGAATGTTTGACTCAATAGAAAATGTTTTTTTTAGTAATAGATATTAATTTGAGACACAGAGACATTATTATAAAATATCACATAGGTTAATTTTTATCCCGAAAATTTTCCAAAAAAATGTCTCGTGGCATAATTATAAGAGGATAGTATAAACTTCTAGTTACAGCAACAAAATTTTATTTTGCTTCCCACACATTAGTGTTGTAATTAAATAAATATTTTTTGGATCGTTTGTTACATTTATACCCGTAACAAAAATGATATTACTAAAATCGAAAGTTATGATCTCCGTTCCATTTTTACATCATCATAATTACAAAAAGCGGTATATTCACAAGCATAAATTTAACAGATTTGTTCTCCTCATCGGTGGAAGCTAGACATACAAAAAGACAAGGCAAACTTGGCTTAAGATTGTACATGGGGTGACTCGGTCAGAATACCACATCCAGGTTGCATTTTAGCATGTAGTGGTAAGCGCTATGTGTAGATTCAATAATTTCTCGTTTTCTAGACGTGCTTGATTTTTCTGTTATCCTGGTACTTATATTTACAATTTGGATCAATACTTTGTGCATCTGCGCTGTTCGCTGTTTCTTTTTTACAAGTTGAAAAACAAACTGTCGCGTAGCATTTAGATGTTTTGTCAAATTTTGAATGAATTGAATTTTTGTTGTATTTTTTATAAGATTTTGTATTGTTATATTGGTAACGTTGTAAAAAATTATGCAAGTGCAAGCTCACACGTTATTGCAAATAAATTTAGTACTTTGGTTCATTTATGGGATGAGAAACAGAGAGAGTGCGATTGATCGACATTTTATTCAATATAAAAATAGTTTTTTTATTATAATATAGCTTATTTACGAATTTTTTATCATACATGTATTGACATTAATATGATATACAGCGGGTATTATAGTTCTTGATCCTATTGTTTAGGGAAACTATATGGATACGCGTTCTATCTCATTATCTGAGAAATTAAACCCTATACAGTTATAGCTATCTCTTTTTTGTAATAAGTTTTCGTTTTATAAAATTCGGTTACTCCGTCTCAAAAGAAAAAGTTTCACATCGAAATATATTTAGCTTAGGTACATTTATTTTTGAATATTTTTATCTCAATTATCCTATTGCTGGTGGTATTTTTAGTTGTTAGCCCTGAAAAAAAACAACTGTTCTTGAGTTTTTTGCATTAAAACCTTTAATATAGAAAGAGCTATGTACATATGTTAGTTATCACGCTATCGTGCTACGAGATAGGATTAGTAACGATGAAGCTCGTAGCCAAACAATAGTCACCGACATAGCTCGTAGAATAGTAATAGTAGCTAAAGAACCTACAAAAAGTTATTAATTTTAATTGTGGTACGTATTTGCCATAAAAATTCAAATTAAATATTATTTCAATAACACGTCAAAATGTTACTATGATTAAATTATGACGTCTTACTATCTTCGGTAAGGTAATTTCATTGTGAAATGAGAAAAAGCTGGAGTCGGCGAACAGCAGAAAATGACCTCACCGTATAAACGACGCATTTCGGACCTTTTTGTTGCACTTGACCGACGTGTGAGAAAGTGTTTTTTTTAATTATGGTTTCTGGGAGCAACTTTTGCTTATTTTCAAGCGATTTAATGCAGAACGTTTTTATGTTTGTAATATGGAGAGATAATATATAATATACATTTTATTTTTAATACTGTCAATTACCCAATTAGCTGGCTGAAGTGGCAATGGGCAGGCCACCATTGTTCGGAGGACAGGCAATATACGGGGTTGAAA
Organism: Carystus phorcus; assembly: GCA_018248895.1. NCBI lineage: Eukaryota > Metazoa > Arthropoda > Insecta > Lepidoptera > Hesperiidae > Carystus > Carystus phorcus. Next base: position 7,928 of record DWJN01000068.1, read on the forward strand.
AGTTCTAGCTTGTCGCAAGATTTATTTGAATTTTCAAATTAAGTAAAAAATACGAGTACTTAAATCTCGTGACAAATTTTAGATCATATAAATTGTGTAATGAGGTTATAAGTTGACAGTAAAAACTTTAAAAGAAAAGTTAGCGTAATAACGTAAGAACGTTTTTTTATTTAAATAAAAATTAGGGTAATGCTGTTTTTTGCTATCTAAATTTTTGCCTGCGGATTTGCTGGAAATGTATATGCAGCAGGAATTTATCACCCGCAGCTGTACAAGGGTAGCAGTATGAGATAGAGGTGATTCTCCTACAGAATTGCTTCACAACTACCCATACAATGCGTTCTCATAAATTCATGTAAAAATAATGTTCAGCATGTGATTTAAAAAATGATTAATAGAGGGATCTCTTGTGCCAGTTTTGTAATGATAATACGTATAACACAATTTTTACGTTGTAAGAAATCATGGTGCAGCAGACCTATAATAATTAAGACCATAATGGAAAAGATATAGAACTCGGTGTATATAGAAACTATATCTCTTGCTCATTCAATACGTGAAGAATGAAACAATGGTGAAGGCGGCTGCCGAACTTTGTCACTAGTTAGCGTCACTAGAGTTTGTGACGTCGTGTCATTACGGTCATTTTCTTAAGACCGCATTTTTTATAGTTTGTTTTTGATATAATTTAAGTGTTTCGATCACATTATCGATCACATATTTCACATGATTGTTACGAAATACCTTTTTATGATTTGTTTAAATGTAAAAAAATATAAATTACTTCTACTTAATTTTTAAGTATAAATTAATTCGGCAGGATATTAATATCTAGCTAATAATGAGATTCGATATTTCTCGTTTCGAATAATTGGAAACGTAAATTAATCGAAGCAGAACATTCACTATTTTCACCTTTAAGATATTATGTAGGGTAAGGTTAGGATACTCTATTGCGATGAAATTATTTTTTGTCCTTGTCGTATGACCTTGTTTTTGATAAAAAATATTTGTGCTCGTTGTGTGTTTTAAATGGAATTGGAAGACTTCCAGATTACATTCAAAGTAATTGATCTGTCATCTTCCAATACTTTCAGATTTCGTAGAAGCGCTTGCTTTTTCTGAAATCCTAGTACTTGCATTTATGATTTGGATCAATACTTTGTGCATCTGCGCTGTTGGCAGGAGTGCCTTAGATTTTTATCTTCTTTTTGTATATATGTACATATAGTAATATCACGGTGTTCGTCCGCGATGGACTCCTAAACTACTTAACCGATTTTAATCAAATTTTGCACACCATGTAAAGTTTGATCCAACTTGAAGATCTCAATTTATAGTCGCAATATTATTTAATTGCAAATTATGTGTTTAAATATTTTACAAATAATTAGTTCCATAAGATTCTAACAGATGGCGGTGTAAGGTAATTAATTGGCAGAATTGAGTATTTAAACCATACAACAACGCGTGGCCGGGTCTACTAGTATACATATAATATACTAGCGACCCGTCCCGGCTTCGCACGGATGCAATGCTGATACTAATTACACTACAGAAAAATTGTGAACGTATTATACATATAAACCTTCCTCTTCAATCGCTCTATCTATTAAAAATCCCATCAAAATCCGTTGCGTAGTTTTAAAGATTTAAGCGTACATAGGGATATAGGGACAGAGAAAGCGACTTTGTTTTATACTATGTAGTGATAAAAGTCACGTGGCACGTGGGTTTCTTGAGCGTTTCCTTGCTTCGGAGGGCACGTTATGTCGTCGATTGTGGTTATTATCGTAGATAGCAGTGATTTGGGTTTGACAGTAATTTTGTTTGGATTTTTTATGACAAGTTAGTTATTGTCTTGAATCACTGGGTCATAGGGCGAGGGCATAACATAACGTAACATAACATGTATTTGTATAACAATGCTGGTAATGTATACGCAGCGGGAATTTGCATCCGCAGTTGTACAAGGGTAGCAGAAACGGATGGTGTATCCTCCTAGCTCATTCACACCCACACATTTAAATTACTCACACATGCTTGTATTGTCGGTGAAATAATATCCACCCAACTATTTTGATGAATGCGATTGGACCATTTATTGCGCAATCTCCGTGTGATGTTTCTGTTTTGAGAGTCATATTACTTAACTTTATACCTTATTATTAAGATATTATGGTACCAGTAGGTAGAAGCATTACTGAAAGTACAACTTAAGGAAACTGTGTCTTTGTTGTCTCACTTAATGTGTGAAAGAGTCAGATATTCAATTTTTAAAAACGTCGTTCATACTATAAAGCTGTTATATTTGGACTAAGACTAGTAAAATTATTGATAATATTATTTTATTCGTCCGTTTAACAGATGAACGGGAAGAAATTTTGTATGGACTTTTTAAAACATCAACCTATTTGCCCGAAGTTTATATTAAACTTTCATAGTGTTTATATATATGGCATATTCTTTAGTAGACACTAGTTTATCTAAAAAAAGAAATAATTTTATTTTCAGTTTTAATGTTTAGGTTTCATTTCATCTTAACTAAGTTGTCTATTTATTTATTTATTGTTGCATTTAAATTACATTTCATTATTTAAAATTACTTAAAAACCAAAGAAAAGTATTCAACGGTGAATGAAAACAGGAAATTAATGATGTACTTGAGAAGTTGTGATTCGTAATGTTTTTCCGTCTGGGGGATAGATACATTTTTTATGTTACAAAGTTAGTTCGAATAGCTACGGCGAGCTACGTACATGCTACGAGTAAGCTACGAAACGAATTTAATTAAATAATTTAATTGAATTATATAATAAAATTTAATAACATTTAAAATAACACAATACATCTTTACGTATGTAATTCTTATACCCATATATGTCACGGTTGGAACAATTTTGATGCTTTTTGTGGCTGTTTATAAATCGATAATCTGATATATCCTTGTAGTATAGGACATATTTTGCTAAATAACTTTGTTGTTGAGTTTTTTTTTAATTACCTTTAGGTACTTTAATTTAACGGATTTATGTTTTTCAAAAGCAAAATTCGGTTTTTATTTAGAAAAATCTTCCGTCTATTTTTATCGTATTTAACTTTTACGCAGCTCAAATTCTTCCGCACATGCAATAGGAGCGAATAAAACAGTAGATTAACTTCATACATTATCTTCTACGCTAGAAACTTTACACATAAATTAATTATAGTTCGTTTCCATTTCTAATCTCGTTAGTAACATCCCCAGTCTACGATAACTTTGTGACTGTTATGGATGCTGATGAATTCTGATTGGAGAATTTATCTCTTTAATATCAATCCTGCATCTAGTCGTCGGCTAAATAGCATAAAAATAATTCCTGATTGATTCAGAGCGGTCATCTTCGCCTTTTGGATTATTGGCAAATTGCTTCCCGTGGCTATACATGCTCCATGTCATTACTACCGTTTTTGTTTTAACTATACCAATCTTCGTGTGCATTTGATTGAACGTTATATGAAAGTACTTTGAATATTATAATCATGTACTCTTATGAAAAAAAAATATTTCTAACAAACATTCTTAAATTTTTTTGAACGCAATTGTGGCTATAGGCTCATAAAACCAAAAGAATACCAGGAGAATATGAACGGCGAGGAGTTAAGATTTAATAGTAGATAAAGGTGTGGAAGGTACTTTAATTGGGTTCTTAAAGTGATTCGATTGAAAAGGTTTGTTGGTTTATTGGTCGTACACAAGTTTTATAAAGAAACAGGCAATCGGTGAAATGTAGTCAAAGTTGTGTAAAGTCATCAATTTTATTATACTCTTACGAGTATATATTGCTATACAAAACAAGCTATGAACAGGTTCTGAATTTGAATGTATGCCCCCTGTACATCTTACTATTAATGCACACACATTGACATGTTTGTTGTTCATGATATCCTTGTCGCATTACACTGATGTTAATATAGATCAGATGAGACAGAATATCTCCGTAACTGTAAATGATGAACATGCGAATCCTTATCGGAATGATTTCCCTGTGTTGTATTCACACTGATACTATCTTCGACATGTTTCACCCCCACAATGATGGATGCTACAAAATCAGATTGGCCAATTTATGGCGCAAACTCCAATAGTGATACATTGTGATTTTAAGTCATACCCGTCGTCAGGATTTACAGTTCTAAAATGAAAATCAAGAAATATTATTATATACAGCACTATGTTATCCCCTCTGTCGGTTTATGTTATAATTGATGAGGCGAAATATCTTTGTGGTTGTACACGTTTTCAATATCCAAAGGCATTACAGATCATTTGAAAGTAATAGTAGAATAATACACATCTTTCGTTAAGCATATCATACACGGTCAGTAAGTATACTAAATAAACTGAACGTGTATGGCGAAGCATGTCAGGTATCTTGAGCCACAGTGGTATGGAAGAGTTTGTGCATTATTAAGCGTTAATAATAGTATTTTTTGTGTAACTAGCCAATAAAAGAGCAGATCAGCCACATGATGGTAAGGGGTCACAGTCGCCCATAGATATCAGTAATACTAAAGGCATCATTCATGCATTCCCGTCCAACATAAATCTCATACGTTGAGGAGTTACCAGTACATAATAATATGTTGTGTTGAAGATATATGGCGGATAAACCTTTAAAAAATACGATTTCATAACCAGGTACATGGAGTTATTAAATAATAAAATAAATTTAGCTCAGGTTTTCTTACTTTTTAAGCTCTGCCTTTGCTGTTTCTGGTTAAAACATATTACAAGCCCAATTTCTTACAAAATCTATAATAGCGCCATCTAGTAGTAAAGCTTGGCAACAGCTTCCCCACTGGAATTTTCGTCCGCGTGTCACTAGGGTTTCATAAAACGAATGGTATATTTCACGCACACATTCTTAATGTCACCCACACATTCATAAAGTTACTCACACAAACTCAATTTACTCACACTAAAATCATACACTCACGCAAACATTCACAAAATATAACTTCACGAACCCTCAAATAGAAGTGATTGCCGCCGAAAGATGAGTCAAACCAATTGGACAATCCATTGCGCAAACTCCGGGTATATTTGAATCAGAAGTTTCCATATCGTAACTTTTAAGTCGGGAAATATTTTTTCTTTAAAATCTAGATTCCGATATACACCGTCACTTATAAATTGAAGTATGCACCTAAATATCGTTAGGTTACTCTGAGGTCTCCTACGGTAACCTGTACGTTACGTTCACCTTAATTTGGAACTGATTTTGTAAAATGCACGTATCATCTTCACACATTTTAAACGAGGAAATTGATTGCGTACCTTATGAATAAATTTAAACTGCATAATTACAGATATACAAGAAATATTAGGATTAAATTCAAAATAACGTAACGTTAGAAGGAATAATATTCCATACAAAGAAGGGTATATTACCTCACTTTCTTTTTCCATTTCACGTGCTTCTTTGTAAGTATAGTGCCCTTCTTATTTCTTGCTTTCTTTCCCTTAACGGAAAAACGAATGAATTTTTAAAAGTCCGTATTTATGATCTATTTCAGGAAGATATGTATTTCAAAAATGTAAACATATCAAGTTCCCGCGCAAATATACATATTAATTGCGTTTAGTGATATGAATACGTAGCGTGAATTGCTAGTTAATATAACATTTAAAATTGTATTTTTGTGTATATAATTTTAATGTTCGTTCACCGACGTTCAATATTTTTTTAATATTTTAGTGTAATAAATAAAAATAAGTATTAAAATGAGAAAAATAAGCATATGGCATAAAGCTCTGGAAACCCAAAATTAACAGAATCTTGACTAGTCTGAGACGACTAGATAACTGGTCTTGTTTATATTATCGAGTAAGCATAAATAAAAAAATACGAAGTCATAACGTAGGTTTACATGCAATAATTAAATAACAAAATAAGTTTGGGTCAGGTACTATAGGAGGTTATTTTACTTTTAAAGTAATGTCTTCTTTTTTATATTAAAACGTACTTACTACAAGGCCCATTTGTGGCAAAATCTACATTAGCGCCATCTAGTAGCAAATATTGGCAACAGCCTCCCTACTGGAATTTTTGGCCGCGTGTCACTAGGGTTGCATAAAACGAACGATATATCACACACACACATTGTCAAAGTCACTCACACATTCTTGATGTCACTCACACAAACTCAATTTACTCACACTAATTTCATACGCTCACGCAACATCCACACATTTGAAGATTCACGAACCCTCAAATACAAAGATTTGTCGCCTAAAAATGTTCATGCTGATTGGACAATCCATTGCGCAAACTCAGGCTGTGGTAAGGCGGGAAATTATTTTTTCTTTAAAAGTTTTGGAAATAGAATAATTTACTTGATCTTCCTGCTTAGAAACGGTCTCCTCCTATTATGATGCGTGATTTTATAATCTCTGATGCTATGATGCAGGCAACACACATGCAACTGTTGAGTTTTATACACAAAATATTTAATAGAAAAGTGGTTTCACAAAAATAAATTTTAATTAATGTTTTATACTACACCGAATATGATTGTTTTTGATTTCGAGTGAGTTAGACTACCTAAGCTATTGACTGTTGACGTATTCCTTTTTTATTTATTTATTGGAAAAACAGAGCGACAAACTGTAAGAGTAAATATTCATATAGGCTAAAAGGAAGTAAATTTGCCACCAGCATCGGTATCAACAAATTAACTTACCTATATAGGCAATTTAACCTCGAGTGGTCATGAGACATACAAAACGAAAATTAAATTACTTTTAGTCCACCGAACAAATATCGGCTAGTATTATAATATATAAGATATAATGTTAACGTAAATCTATATCCAAAGTATTAAAGAAAAATAAAACAAAATATACATACTTTTTTTGATATTGCAGGTCATTTTTCCGGGATAAAAGTAGTTTATATGCATCTATATAATCCATCTCTGAGCTAAATTTTATCCAGATCTGTTCAATCGTTGTAGTACGATCTAATCCGATTTAACAACAGACATGCATCTAAACTTTTCCATTTATAAAATTAGTTATATTAGGATTAAATAAGTTTATGGCTTTATATGCTTTCTGAGGAAGCTTTGTGATGACAACAATTTTTCTCGATATATTAGGGCAGACCGATCCTATCTGAATCCGGAAAGAGAGCTTTATAATTGGAGGAAGACGATTGTCAAACTTTCCTACCAGGGGGCGATATTAGATTATTAGTCATCATATTTTGTAATTACCTTAATTTCATTAAGAATACTGTTTGATTAGTTTATATTTCACATGATTTATTTAAATTGTATAAATATTTCTCTCGATTATTACAATTTTTTAATTGCAGTCGAAAATAAAAGAATTCGTCCTACAAATCGGTAAATATTGTGTATGAAACACTGTAAATCTGACATTTGAAAATAACAAATGTTCTCAAACTCTAGTGGCGCCATCTATTTCCAGTTTTGCGCCGCCCCTCCCATCGGAATTTTTGTCCGCGTCTCTACTAGGGTCGCAGAAATCAAAGAAGTATCTTACACACACATTCTCATATATCTCTCACATCATCCCTTTTAACGCACACTAATTTAAAATACATATGGATAGGCGTACATACACATTTACAATACAGAAACATCAAAACTCATCTATAATTGGTCAATTTACTGCGCAAACTCCGTCCCATCTCTTCTTCTAGCAGCTTATGTCGGTTGACTAAAGTTTAACACATTCAGATGTTGCGCTTGTGTAGCGTCAGTGTGTATATCAGCAAAGGAGACATCGCATTGGATATGCATCATGAAAAACTTACTCGACTCTTTTTCACTAGGCCGAGTTTATGATAGTGAAAGGGACAAGTACTTTTGCTCTATGTTTATTACTAGGACTTTTTTTACATTATTATAAGTTAATGACTTTAGACTTTAGATTCGACTCATCCCTCAGTCAAAGTCAACTGACAAATGTGCACAAGAATACGAGCGGATGTGAATGCAGTTACCCTGCAACGTAGAATAACCATTTTTTTATATACCTGTTTTATTTCTGTGGATAATTTTGGTAGTTTAATCATTTCGGTGAAAATCTAGTTTAGCTTTTTAATTGTTTGAAACTTTTACGGCAAATAGGGCAAATAGGCAATTAGGCTTTAGGCATCAGGATTTATACGGAAATATCACAGTAACTAAAACTATAGAAAATAAATAAATAAGTGTATTAATTTTATAGTACATACGAGTATGTATTAACTGAAAACAAATCAAGTGAATTTTGTTATATTTAGAAAACCAGTTAAAATTATTTTCGGCAGCAAGCAAACTTTTTTGAATAACGTGAGTTTCTGCGAGTGTGCTAATCCGAGAGGGAGAAAAATTTTATTAGAGATATCCCTGTTAGTTTGTATCTATAGATTGAGTTCGTTCAAGTCTTTGTCTTGCTCGTTGGTGTTAGGGTTTGTTGGATGAGACAAAACATGACTGTATTTGTGTGGAGTATTGAGGGTAGGACTTTTATGTGGTTGTTTGTAGTAGCTATCAATGGTTATGCACTATTACTTATGGTGTACTTTCCTCAACTTACATTTTCTGTAAACCTGGTGAATACGTATGCAATTTGGATCAATAGGTTTTGCACCTGCGCTGTATGTTTTGTTTATTACTCTGTCTCTGTATAAAAATTTATACAATATATCTAATTAATACTAACAATGTTTAATATGACTCCATAAAAATATGTTTTATAAAATTTTATTAATATATATTTTTTTATATCTCACACGTCTTGCTTCTAACGAAACAATCCTTAATTTCATAACTAAAACCATTGCTTCTAAAGTTATATTATGTATATATAGCTGTAATAACGTAAACATAATTGTTACGATTATAAATTATGTATTCATAAACTTTAGGCCTCATCTTCTAGTTTATAATAAAATTATATTAGTAAAAATCTGTCAGTTACAAAAAATAATTCATTGCTTAATTCTGATTTCAATTTGGTTTATTATATAGATTAATCAAATATGTATGACAGATTATATTATAATGCAGATACGTTAAATACATACGAACTTTTTTCTTAGTTTAAACAACTCCAGTCTGGATTGGGCGGTTGAACTGGCCCACAGAACATTATGTTTATCTTAAATATTCTATAACTACGGTTACATTTTAAACAGAAATTTTTTTTTCGTCTGATTCTAAAAACATCTAGATACCTAAATTTCTTATCTCGTATCAAAATAATCACTTTCCGATTTCGGTTTGAGAGAGCGCGACATCTATGAATATCGTATTGATCGGTTTTGGAAATAAAAAGTCTAAGTTTGTGTACTAGGGATTTTAACCAACAACTTTAGGTCAAACATTTTCTTTATACCGAAGATAGATGTCACTGCACGATACGCGTTATTCCAAAAAAATACATATTGGTATTGGTTTGTTTATGTTATTGAATTTAGTATTAAAATTCAATGTAAATACCTGCGTGGCTCAACTGGATGCTGTATTTCTTATACCTTTGTAACAAATTCTAAGTACTTATATACATTATGAATATAAGTACTGAATCTATCTCTACTGTATTACATCAATCAGAAATGAATGGTTATAAAATTGTAATATTTTTTTTAATGTTGAATATTATAAAATATTAGGGGATTCGGTGGATATTACCCTGAAATAAAAAAAAAAATACCATTTGTCAGTATCGTAACATACACACAAACTGAAAAAATAATATATAACGAAAAACTAATTACCTACATATAGTGTTGAATATATGTAAAAGTTTTAAATTTTTTTTAAGATTTAATTTCTTTAGGAAGGGCATTGAACAAATTTTTAGTCATATAGTATATAGTTTGTCATAATTCGTTCGCACTAGGAATGAAAATGTAATTAACATTGTGAAGTATTCTCCAACCCTTATCTTTCTTCGATTCTAACTTAATTTGTGTATGTATGTTATTGTGTAACATTTTTTTTTATTAGTAGACAGGTATTATAATATGTTTGATAAATATTCATGATTTTCTGTATAACCTTGGTAGGTGATAAGTAGTCGTTGTTAAACATGTTTTATTTAAATGCGGTTTGACTTATGGAATATATTATATGGTATAGCGAACCCTAACCACATAATGCAACCTATAGTAAGCTTAACAAGTTAGCAACTCAAATAGCAATCAGCTAGCCCCCCTCTCTTTCCGTCCTGAATATGCACAATAATACAGTTATAACATATAACTTAATTTATAAAAACATAATAATATGTATAAATAAAATTATCTATAGTGATGAAGTCCAACTGAATGATATTTTTATTTTCCGCATATAATGTATATATAAATTTTTGGATTCCATTGTATACATTATTTTACGAGGTTCATATTCCGTTTTAATTTCGTAAGATTTAGCTCAATATTGCACTATAACTTGCGTAAATTATACCAATTGTAAATTATTCCAAAAGAGTGTCTCTTTTAGTTTATTAATGATAGGTTTAATATAGGTACACATACATATATAGGTACAATATCAATATACAATATCTTAATTTTTGCTTATGGGGTCAAAGGTATTACTTCTTATTAATAAAATGTTATCCATTCTACAATACACACATAAATCGTTTAATTAATAAATTTTAGCTTTCGGTTCTTTTTCTGTATAAAAATGTTCTAATTACTACATTGTTTATTATGCATTTGTACGTATCTATCTACTTATAAAATATGTTGTTAAAGAAATATTTTTTTAAGATGACTATGATATTATAATTTGAATTTATTAATTTCATGTAGCAACAATATTTTTGGGAAACTATTATATTTTATCTTGTTTATGATTCTAAAAAGGCGCCGTAGCTAGCAAGTAGCCAGCACTATTGTATTTGTAGATACGCAGCGGGAAATTTCATCCGCAGCTGTACAAGGGCAGCAGAAATCAATGGAGGTGCCATACCTGCAAACGAATATCTAACGCGGGTTTTTACAAATTTGTATCAATGTTTAAACACATTACAATTGCACTCCACATTATCTTATAGAAAGAAACTTTATGATAAAATTAATAAATAAATAAGTAGTCAGCTTTAGCCACGGAGTAAAGAACATTTTTTATTCAACTAGCTGACATGATGTTAAATGATCAACGTCACTCGTGTAGTCAGTAAGTCTAAGTTAAAAATTAAGAAATAACCGAACATACTGCGGTTGAAATACGTAAAAACTTTTCACGGTGGGAAACTTATTCACATTAGTGATGTAAATAAAGCATTACGGTTAACTTACATTTTTTGATACAATTGCTACATTCGTTACTAAAATAACAAAGTGCAAGGTTAGAATTGTTTGTATAATATTATGGGTCTTATTATTAATTTATACTAAATACTATTTATTATGTAGTAAATAAATCGATGTTAAAAATATTGGGTTCATGAAAATAGTTTTCTTTATCACCAAGCCATACACGTTTTTGCAGAACTACGCAGCAGGGCATCTGCAACTGTACTAGGGTAGCAGAAATTAATGGAGGATACGTACAACCACACAATCATTGTACTCGCAGACCCACGGCTCGATGTACAGACAATACTCGTCATACGCTTATGGGATTGGTACTTTACTGCGCAAACTCCGTAAGCTATACGTTTTGAAACTATGTAGTTCTCTTATTAATTTTATATCTTACTAGTTGACCCAGCAGACCTTGTTCTGCAACAAATATAACCTAGCAGACTCGGCCACGCGTTGTTGTGACTAAGGTTTACATACTCAATTTTGTCAATTAACTATCTTGCACCGCCATCTGTTAGAAAGTTATTGAACTAATTCTTTGTGAGATATTAAACAAATAATTTGCAATAAAATAATATTGCGACTATAAATTGAGATGTAAGCTATCCTTTTTTTAAGTTGGATCAAACTGGACATGGTGTGCTAAATTTGATTAAAATCCGTTAAGTAGTTTAGGAGTCCATAGCGGACAAACACCGTGACCCGTACTTTATATACATTAAGATTATCCAGATATTACGGCGTGGCATGAACATTAGCAGAATTTAACTGCTATCTTGCTCAGTCAACATGCAAGAAAGGGAGATATTTTAGCCAAAATCGAAGACTAATTTTAAACAATGTTTCAATTAGCAATTATTAATAATATGTTCGCAGGTATTTCAACCACTATATAATATCTAAATTATTTTATTCTTACTTGTATTCTTCATATAGATACATTAATAGTTTCGCGGGCCTTTTTGTTTCATCTACGTGGTTTCCTCATGACTCAGGGTCGTGGTCGTCACACCTTCTTCCTTGTGCTAAGCTGCGCCAGGCTATTCATGGATGGTGGTCTTGATCTTCTTCTAGATCTACAAAAAACGATATCTTTGTACTACATGTTGCTAACGTATAAATTAGCTATTACGGCCCATCCGATATTAATAGGCCTTTGAATCAAAAATCAAAGTTTCACTAGGAGAATAAGATAGATAAACGGGTTAAATTATATATTGGATTATAAAACTAGTTTATTGTCGCCATAATTTATAATTAGTTTTTATTATTGTTTAAAGCGGTCTTGGATTGAAGGGAAAATTACTATGTTCAATTTATTATTGGTTAATTCCCTTCTTTTACTTACTACACTATTTCTTTATAGTTGTACATTTTCGACAAGGTAAAAAATACAACTTCGTACCGGCTGACAGACTTTATAAATTTATTGTGTAAAACTCTATAGAGAACAAAAAAAAATTCAACTGATGCCTAATTTCCTGTTAACTCTATCGTAGTATTTTTCCCTTTTTATAATAATAGACCGGAATGTTACTTTGACAACAGTATTGTTACTTTGACAACGTTTGTAATATGTTAATTATTCAACATTATACGCTTATAAATAGGATTGTTATAAACAAATTCATACTACATAACTAATTACTATCTGGTGGGACTATAATTAAGCAATCTCATTTTGATACAAAATTGAAAGATAAAACAATATACATACATAGGTAATATGTGTGTTGGTAATATATAAGTACGTCTATACTCATTATTAGAATGAAGTAAGTATACAGTTCTCTCTCATTTTCGACTTCACTTGTAGGCAAAGGTGCTTGCTTTTTCTGAAATCCTAGTACTTACATTTACATTTTGGATCAATACGTATGCATCTGCGCTGTTGGGGGGAGAGGTGTTTTGAAAATTCACTCCACCTGTTAAAAAATTATTGTGTCTCAACTACTTATATAAAAGGACTTATTTTGTTGGGCCGTTTCGCCAAGGAATTATTCTTTTACGAGTTTATTTTTTGTATCACACGAAAATTACTACAGAGATGAAATCAGTTAGTATTTGACATATTTAACATACGTACCTGAAAGCCTTTTTTTTTCTATAGTCCGGGAAAAGTTTGCGATGAAATTTTGATGCCGTCTATAAAATTAATATAGCTTGTGACTGTTTTGGAAGTACTGTGTATATCGCAGAAACAGACTCATAACGCACGAAATCACTTATATTTTTTTAATCTGTATTGAATTTTTTCCGTTACTATTTTTTCATTATGACAGTACTCAAAATCGAACTAACCAAAATCTGATCTTATTAATGACGACTTATCAAATTTTACTTATATTTGTATCGAATTTGTATTTCTTATGAATACTGTGTAGCAAATTCGGCCGAAGTTTCCTCAGATACTGTAATAGTTTCGTATTGAATGTGTACAACTGTGTACGGGAACACAGATAAATAATTATATACCTAAATTTAAAAATAGTCTATCGGATCAAATTGTGAATATAAATAATTTCGATTTGACGTCCCTGGTGGTGCAATGGTCACCGCGCACTATTCGAAGGGTTTTGATAACCAGCGGTACGGAAATTTGTATCACTAGTTAATTGTTTTGTTCTCTGTGTTATATATAGTATGGTGTTAATGTGGTGTCCATGGCACCCACGACACAGAGTATCCACTTAAACCCTGTTATTTTTTTATCAAAATCGGTCCAACTGTTTCTCCCAGTACTGTGACTTAATATGGTATCAATTGTGTAAAAAAAAATTCATCACTATCAGATTTTTTTTTACACCACATATTATTATGTGAAATTATTCAATTTCTATATAGCTTAAGAGAAAAAGTATATTTATTCCATTAGAACAAAATAAAACTACAAAAAATAAGATGAGGGAAACTGCTTAGGAAGTAAGTGCCTTTACAGGAGCATCAATTAAAGAAACTGGAACCGAGAAGATTCCTTTTTAGTGGCCCCTTCTATACGCAGACGTGATGTTGTGTTACAATAAAATAGTACAAACAATGCATAAACAAGCGATTGCCGCAATCGTGAGACATCTGCTGTAAATGTTTGAAAAGTTCCGTTGACTGTCTCGGAAAGTAATGATCAGATCTTCACCAAATTAAAATGAGACCCGTCCGGGAGTTTACATACCATCCTATGCACTTTATTTTGTTCATTTTACATCGATAAATAATAAAATGGGTACCTAATGCACGTATTCGAAGTATTATTGAACAAAATGGGACTAATGGGTAAGCACCAGCTTTCGAATAATAAAATAATCATCCAAATCGGTCTACACAGTAAAAAGTTATTGACCTACGCACATAAAAAATACAGTCAAATTGAGTACCTCCACCTCTTTTGAATTCGGTTAAAAATTATACTAATTTTATAGTATGAAAAACAATTAGAAATAATACTTATTATTATTTTACGTACACTGAAAAATTATTTCAATTATGTACATAAAAAATTTAAGTGACATTAGCACAGACACATCCACAGTTTATTAAAGTACTATTTAGGACATTTATTGCTAATGTTCCAATTAAAAAAACCGCCTTATCGTATCGTAACAACTTGAGTAGAGTAATAATTATGTGATAGTTAAATTAATCAACATGGCATTTATACATTTGAATGTGTCTTATAATGAGCCGCACTTTAATTAACATTAAAAATAATGATAAACGTAAGTACAATGATTAATCTAAACAGTAAACGTTTGTAACATTTTTTAAATTATAAGGAGAATCATGTTTCAACAATATCAACAACCAAACATTTTTATGTTTCTGAAATAAATGTGATGTCACTGTCATAAATTATTTATCAGCGCGATTCGGTGCGCAGGTTCCCACCGTACATCGCGATATAAAACTATTAATAGTGGGACTTACTAGGCTATCAGAATTGTGTAGAAGCTCATGAAACTGCGACAGATATATTGAATCTATAAGAGTATAGATGAAAATAATGCTGCTCTTCTCTGACGAGCAAAATCTATTTCATTCTTTACACACATCCGAATACAATTTGAAGCTCCGCCTCCCTGCAGTTATTTATTATGCAATCCAGTAGTAGTCCAGTCAAATGCAGTGTCATGAAAAAGTAATATCATTTCTATCCTAATTTAATATTCAGCTTATAATAGACAATAATATTGAATGTAACTTTAAAATGTCTAAAGTATTACATATAAGGAAACATTTTTTTATAACTACAAAAGTTCAAAATGAATAAACATGAATCTTATACTATTTCTCGTAGCTTGGTTTAAGAAGGTTTTAGGATATATAGTTATATTAGATGTTTTAATTTTTAACTTTCAAAAAACTTGTTAAAAATAATCTTTTGTTATTACCAAACATGTAATTCACGTTTTACAGTAACACCCATAATATTTTTGTTTATTTTGCTATTGCAGGTTTTATAAAACTATCTTCATACTTACCGAAATCATGAAAAAATTTGACGAATAAAAAAAACCTCTTATTTGACAAACATATTAAACGATCGAGTTATATAAAAAAACACTTAATTCTATGAAAGGTGATTTTTGAGAATGTGTCAAAATTTGCTAGGACAATTTTTAAATAAATAACCGAATATTTTTTATAGTTTGCTTCTTTTTTAAGTCTTAAGGATAAGCTGCAGCGTCTTTTTAGCAGATCGAATACTAGGAAAGCAGTGATTTGTAGGAAAATATTTCCCAATAACAAATGTGTGCAATAACTCACACAGCTTGCTGGACAGTCTCATCGGAACAAGGGGCGTCCCCCGTAATATGTTGTTTTAGTTTTTTCTTTATTCATATACACTAAGAGGTAATCACACTGGTAATAAAAATTTGCCTCAGATTGAAATAATTTACGCTGTGAATTTCGTTATTCGAAGTATTATGAATTAAGTGGACTACGTATCATTAAATCTACAGGTAAAAATACAAATTCGATAACAAAGCAAAGCTTTACACAAATTTGATATCGTTACAGATTTTTTTTTGTTTCAATCAACCTTTTTTTTATGTCGTAAGCCTCCAATACATATACATTTTAATGCTGTGAAGGATGAACGACTTTATCGAATTCTAGAATAATACAGTAGAGCCTCGTAGACTGGAACTTTCTCATATTCGTAGACGAAACAAGTAACGTAACACCTTGTAAATTTCATAATTACTTCTTTTGTAATCATGTACTTTTATTTCCTTATGTACTACATAACATAAAATACATTAAAGAACTTAGTAATTAAGTAACATGATAAATAGTATTTATTTAAAATTATCGTTAAAAAATAGCAACGCGTTGTGCTTATAATCCATTCAGAAAAGCTAGGGTGAAAGCTATGACATTGCGATTAACTGGTAATTCTTCGTAATATGTGCGATTCACTAATGAAAAATATTTCAGACTATATAAACAACATTACATTAACTTTTCTATGTTATGGATTGCAACAGAACTTAAAAAATCATACTAAGAACTTAAAATAATAGTTAAATACTGATATAGTATATTTACCTGTAATTATTACTCATACGAGCAATCACACCATAAAAGCTGAACGAATTTGGATAATATTTAGCACAGAGACAGATTATATTTCGGAATAGAAATTAACTTTTTATCCTGAATGATGGACCGTTACCGCGTGATAGTTGCAGATGGATAGGTACTACATGGCGGGAACATCAAACTAGTATACATGTTCAATAATAAAATAGTTTAAAACGATTTCCCCTTTATTCTGACAATTCAGCCGATATGACCTTCACCAAAAGGAAGCCCTTAATGGGTAATGGTACGGATGCTAAACTATGACATAGTGTATTTCATTTTGTGAAACCATCCACCGGCCAAAGACAAGTAAAAACTAGTTAATTCATAAAATGGCATCAGCAGAACACAGTTAATTGAATAAAAAAATCAAAGTAAACTTGTTAAATAAATAATCATTCGATAATAAAGTTGTTATAAAACTAAATGTCACCTCGATTGAATTCTTCAAATTATGAGATAAAGAGAAATGAATATCATATAAATTTTGTAATAACGTTATACATATGGTGACAGTAAAAAAAAAAAAGTTTAAAAAAGTTTTTAATTTATTTGTTTAACAAATATACTATCTTGTAATTTATTAAAAGTGTTTCGTGTAAAAAACTCTCTTGTAATGTAACGTATAAGCGTAAAGCACGTATTAAATTACATCTTAGTCTGGTTCTACGGTTAACGTATAGTCTGGGTCTGGCTGTACTCTACTCGTTTCAAAATTCCGAACCTGCTATACGCAGCCAATTGTACTAGGGGAGCATAAATTCGAGGGTGTAAGAATAGGTTCCTAACAGACTAAACAAAACGTTTTAAACTTCAAGTCTTTATTTTACTTTGACTTTTAGACTTAAGTGATTAATTAATAAATAAGATTTATTTATTGTATAAATTTTTTGATATTCTAAAATCTTGAATTTCGAATTGGACACAAAATTTTTATCTTTTATCAATATTTTCGTACTAAGCTTTACGGAGACTAGTTATGGTCTTTTTCATTTAATTCAAATTTAATTATACTCCATCAAGTTGTAATTGTAGATATGTAAACAAACTACCGTTTAAAAAGTAGCTCAGGAATTATAGTGGGTTAATCTTAAAAGCTAGACATATGGCTGTCGCGGACTTTTATTTAGAACTTTTAAAGGAGAACAATTTTGTAATACATGATTTTTGAGTAATTTTCATCGTTTACTTAGCATGATGTTAATGAGTTACAAAAATGACAAACTTCGATGCCTTGGTGAAAAAGATACACGAACTAGTCACAGTTATACAGTCATATATATTTAAACATTACTGACCACAATAAAACATGGGCTTCAACCCATTAATGGTCCTCTACAAGGCACGAGTCTGTCCGCGTTACTGAAATGTCCTAGAGCGTACTCCACCACGCTGCACCATTGCGGATTTGTGCATGATCATTAAAATATATAAGGGTATAAATGGTGATATAGTTTAATGTATCGGCACGAGAGTGGGTTGGCGATAGGAGAAAATATGCCAATTTTATGGGAAGGTCTTTATTTCCAAGTGTATGGTAACACCAATCAGATAGTTTCCTTGGAACGGTCACAGTTCACCCCCCGAAGTAACACCAGAAGCATTGCACAAGTGCACATTTTCGGTACTCATTTACGCCACGACACTCGCGAAACATACTCGCTACACGACTCTTTCTTCCTGCTCCATTGATATTACAAATTCAAATCGTTTTTAAATTTCTGCCATCCCATTCACAACATTTTCTATTCTGTATTTTCTTGTCCATTTGTCCGGATCAATATAGAAACTTTTCAATAATTATTTTATAATTAACAAACATGATCTATTTCAGCATGCTACGCGACAGTATTTACGCGACAGTATCTACCGGCGTAAGTGAAAACATCTGAAAGAAAACATATTAATTTGTATGTTCTGAACATTTTTTATCTGTAATCATTACGTCTTTGATACCATAATCATACATTCATTCATGTACTTAAAGCACGAATATAATACGGATATAAATAAAAAAAATATTGACAAAACTAAATCATCAAAGGCTTATGAAAACAAAAAAAAAACGATTAACAAGTAACTTTTATTTAAACCGTAATAACTTGCAGATAGGCCGTACCGAGCCGGTCGGTTTTGTCCTTGATTACGCGTATGGGATACTAGGTGGAGGGAACGAACTTTGCGTGAACAGTCATACCAGGAATACAGAAAACCAAGGAAATTGTGAGGGATGCTCCGGACGCCATGCTCATACGTATTGGAAGCTTATCGTGTGTTTTTAAAATACTGATAGTAACTAATGATTTTATTTATCGTTCATCATATTTGCATTTAGCACAATAATTAACGCAACGCCAACGATGCGATTGATATTTAGAATTTGTTTTTTTTTTAATTATATAGTAATTTATACATTAAAAAAAGTCCTGATTTATGACTTACATTCTACTGGGAGTGAGTAATGCTCATATTACTTTATGGAATAGATCGATATCAAATCATATTTCTAATTATTGAGACTCAAATATCTCACAACGGTCTATGCATGAGCCAAGGTGAGTTAAGTCTATGAATGTATATAAATGACATCACCTAAATATAAATCTAAGTACATATAGTTACACATTTATGTTTAATGAAACTGGTTTTATTATTTATTTTTCTTAATGGAATTTGATAATTTGATTGTTTGGTTAATTAATTAACCAATGGACTGTTTGGGCTTATTAATTTAAGGGAGACTTACTTTATTTTTCCTGCGAATGAAATGATGACTTTATGTAATGTACCTATAGACCATAATAGACCTGGGGATGCAAATTCAAAACAATAGTAACAGGTTATTCCTGTTGTGTTAAGCTTCATAAAACATTGTGAGAATAAGAAAAAAGAATACTGAGTAACAGTGAGACAGCACTATAGAATTTGTACTAAAGCCAGTTATTTATCGACTATACTTCGTACGTATTATACGTAGCACGTATTATGAAAAGGAACGTGTTTTCATTTATATTATAACCCAATTTCGAGGTTGGTAAGATTGATTCAATAGACACAACTGTCGACGTGATACGAGTGTCTGACATGTTGATACGATGGACTTGTTCTTAAAAAAGTTTGTCCAAGAACACCGGGGAGCCAGGTTTTATTGTGTCATAATGATCAATAAATAGATTATAGTTTTTGAGGTCAACTATCAGTACATCAAGTATCGATAGTTATACATCATAACTACAGACTGTCGCATTATGAACCAGTCTGTTGTCTTTAAATCATTTATTACTTTGTTAATTCTTTTTTTTCTTTTCAGTTCGTGTTTCTCTACGTGATCCAACTACTACGGGCTACAACGCTTATTCATGAACCAAGTAGTGTATGTTTGGACATATTCACTTCCCCTAAAGTATTTCTAATGGCTAAGTAAATTAGTTTTTATATCATGTTAACGTCGTACTAATACGCTTACCAGCATAGACTTTATTACTAATGTCATATGGTGGAAATACTCTCAACTATTAATTAATTAATATTAGTTAATTTGATTATTTAATTCAGTGAACAAAATAATTATGAAAAATGTAATTTGTGTGAAATAAAAATTTAAATAACAGTAAAAATAACCGTATTTAACTAGATTATGCTTTTTAGATTCTACTAACCTCGAAGGTTTGTTAAATTTAACAATCGGAAGAAAAATCGCATGATCTTTTACTCGCTCCTTATGCGTCGTAATTTTCATAAAGTTTTAATATAAGTAATGTTACTTTAAAATTAATCCATTTGATTACCAAAGACAATGCCGTCAATGAATTCTATTATCTACAAACTGATTACAAGGAGAAAGGAATTTAACATATTTTTATGAAAATTTAACATAAGACGCGGATCCGTTGTATTTTTGTCAGCTACGCCTTGGTGTGCATTGGGATCATTCCAAAACAATAGAAGTAGTGTCTGAATAAGTCATCACATAGTATAGCAATATAGTGTAGGAAAATCTTTTTTTATATAATTCTTCTATTCGTGTGTATTTCACTGAACTAACCGGTTTGGCCGATTCTTGTTAATTTGTGTGTTTAAGTGAATTCCAGAATGGTTTAGATTCTCAATTAAAACCAATAGAACATGCTTTTTATGTTGTAGGATAACATCTACCGAATTCGCTAGTTTCTCATATGAAAAGCAATTTCACTAACTTAGCCCCATCATCAAGGTGACTAATTGTTGGAACTGATCCGATCCAATTGTATAGGTATAGTACCGCGGCAATACTAGGAGTACAGAAATTCATCGCAGTCCTATTTTGAATATTTAGATACCCTCATGAAAGAGAAGCCTTAAGTGATAAATGCGCATGCGTAAGTTTCCACCAATGATATGGGACGATGAGAGAAAAATACATTCCGTGAACAAGAGTAAAAGGTGTTGAATAACAATATGGAGGGAGAGGCATACGTGTCAAGACAAGAGGTAAGTATATATCCTTTTACATATCTTTCTTAAAACTTTTCTCTACTTATAAACATTTTAAACCTATTGTTTTCTTATAATACTCGTGTAACAGTTAACCTATTTGAGTAAAATGGGGAAAAATATTAGTAAAGAACAGGTAAACGAACACCTGAGAATTGCTCAAAGTGGAGGCAATACTTCACAAACATATGTATGTAGAGCACAAGCATGGGTACGCAGACAGGTTGCAAACGTAACCAAGTCTCAACCTAATCAGGTGGAACCCGCTCCTACCCAAGTTGTGTACGGTTAATAAGTGTTAAGTGGAAATTTAAAAGTGTTATAATGTAATTCGTGAATAATTAGTTGTAACGATAAGTTATAATGATAATTTCATTATTGTTAAATGTAAGTAGATGCTCGCTCACTTTCACTATTCAGCAAATCTATACCTACCGGTTGTTTTGTTACCAACTGCGCGTTATTATTCACTGTAATGTAATATGAACTTGTTTTGATATAACACGAGCACATACTTGCTACTTACCAGTTATTGTTATTCTTTCACGTTTATTCTGTCTTTGCATATTTTAATGTACTCATTCCTATTTTTATTGTTTTAACATTGTAATGTATTAATACCCTGTTTTTTGAAAAAGGGGGAGGAATGATGTAGGGACTACACACACATGAACTTATCATTGTATGCAATATAATGTGTATGCGCTAATGCACTGTGTCGTCAGTCACGGGTCGGTCGGACTACGGACAGTCGCATATTGTTACAACCTGTAATGTCAATAAAATACGTGAAAGTATATGCCTTTTATATTCCGTAACCCGTGCCTCAACATTGGTGACCCCGTTGGACTTACAACCTTCCAAGTCGGAGACGTAAAATTAGTGTGATCAGTGACCGTGGACATTAACTGGAGTAACACGAAGACTTTTAAGTGTATACAAAGCGGACTTGTTGTGCGTGGTGAACAGATATTCCTAAACATGTCTCTTCCCGCGTCGGCGGCTGTCAAGGTCGAGGCTGGTGAAACCGCCCTGGCTCAGATAACAGTATCTTCAAAAGTACCGGATTTCTGGCGTGATTCACCGCGTCTGTGGTTTGCTCAATTCGAGGCGGTGATCGCAAGCCAAAAATTATCAGAAGAGTCAAAATATAATTTGGTTATCGCGAAATTATCCAAGGACCAAGTGGAGCAAGTGAGCGATATAGTGCTCAAGCCCCCGGAAACTAAGAAATACGACGCGTTGAAGACCAGGTTACTCGCCGTATATGAAGAGTCTGAGGTCCGCCAAGTCCATAAACTACTAAAAGAGTTAGACTTGGGTGACCAGAAACCCTCTCAACTGCTACGAAGGATGAAGGAGCTATCAAGGGATAAGTTTCCTGAGGAAACCCTGCGCGTTCTATGGATGGGACATCTTCCAAGGGCGGTGCGAGCAGTGCTGACGGTGAGCGAGGTGACGGAGATGGAAAAGCTGGCAAGCATGGCTGACAAGGTCATCGAAACTACCCGTTACACCGAGGTGCAAGAGGTATCCAATCGAAGACCCGGTAAATCGGCTAAGTTTGACCTAGAGGCACAGGTTGCCAATTTAACGCAAAGGATGAGCCGCTTGGAAATTTCAAGGCCACGAGGTAGATCATATGAGCGTGATATGAGGCGATTCGCTCGCTCAAGTTCCAGAGGCCGCAAACGAGTAGTCCCAAAGAATCACAAGGATTCTAAATGGCTCTGTTTCTATCACTACAGATTCAAGGACAATGCTAACAAGTGCATTAAACCATGCTCATGGGACAAGGACAACGATAATGGCAATCCAAAAAACTAGAGTCGGTGGAAAAATCAACGGCAGAACTTCATACCGCATTGATATCACCGAGCCATCGCTTACGAGTTACTGATCGGTGTTCTGGTTTACATTTTCTCGTCGATACCGGAGCCAACGTTTCGGTACTACCAGTGTCGAAATTCAAGCGTAGTTTAAGTCAGTGTAGTGATTATAAACTCTATGCAGCTAATGGGACTGAGATAAGGACTCATGGTATTAAGACTCTTAAGTTAGATTTTAATTTACGTCGTTCATTTCAGTGGAATTTTATTTTAGCGGATATCACTCAACCAATCTTGGGAGCTGATTTTCTGTCGCATTATGGTCTACTGGTCGACTTAAGGTCATGTAAGTTAATTGATAATATTACTAAACTAAATTCTATTGCATGTGTGGTAAGTGTGTCCCAGCCGACTGTGAAAACAGTGGAGGATAGCCATCCGTATTATGATTTATTATACAAGTATAGTGACATTACTAAACCTTTATGTTTTAAAGAAGTACCAAGTCACGGTGTTTTTCATAATATAGAGACGACGGGACCTCCAGTATTTGCACGGTCAAGGCCACTAGCCCCGGCCAGATATAAAAAAGTTAAAGAGGAATTTCAATTAATGCAAGAGCTTGGTATCTGTCGACCTTCTAAAAGTCCGTGGGCAAGCCCACTACATGTAGTACCCAAAAAGAATGGGGAAATACGTCCTTGTGGGGATTACAGAAAATTAAATTCTGTAACCAAGCCCGATAGGTATCCGATACCACGTTTGTCAGATTTTACGTATATGTTAGCAGGCAAGAAAATATTTTCGAAAATTGACATTAATCGAGCATATCATTGTATTCCTGTTTGTGTAGAGGATATTGAAAAAACGGCTATTATAACACCGTTTGGTTTGTATGAGTTCCCTAGGATGACGTTCGGATTGCGTAACGCAGCCCAAACATTCCAGCGATTTATGCATCATACTGTTCTACAAGGGTTGGATATAGATGCTCGTGAAAATATTTTTTCATATATCGATGACGTCATAATAGCTAGTTTCGACGAAGTTCAACATCGTAAACACTTGGAATCATTATTTAAACAATTTAGTAAATTCGGTATTACGATTAATGTGTCGAAATGTTCTTTTGGTAAATCAGAAATAGATTTTGTAGGATATCATGTTACGTCAGAGGGTATACGCCCACTAGACGATAAAATTAAAGCTATTACCGACTTCCCTAAACCTAAAACTATCGAAGAATTAAGAAGATTTTTAGGGGTTGTGAATTTTTATAGAGCTCATATACCTAATGCAATTTTATCACAATCTATACTTCATAACTATTTACATGGTTCGAAGAAGAAAGATAAAACGGAGGTGTTATGGACGCGCGTTGCTGACGAAGCATTCGACAAATGTAAGTTGAGCCTGTGCAATGCGGTCACGTTGTCGCACCCCGTGAGCGATGCACCGTTAGCGCTTATGACCGACGCGTCGGATACAAGCGTGGGTGCAGTGTTGCAACAACGCATTGACAACACGTATTTACCATTAGGTTATTTTTCAAAAAGTATGTCTAAAGCGGAACGTAACTATAGTACTTACGATAGAGAGTTATTAGCGATTTATTTAGCTATACGTCACTTCCGAAATATGATCGAAGGACGGCAACTAACAGTATACACAGACCATAAACCTATCACTTATGCTTTTTCGAAGGTAAATAGCGAAAAAGAGTTACCAAGACGGACACGACATTTAGTTTATATCAGTGAATTCACTACTGATATCAAACATGTGAGCGGACAGGATAATATTGTCGCGGACGCGTTGTCGCGCGTTGCTACTATAGACGGTCCTACAGTAATAGATTACGATGAACTCGCTAAGGAACAGGCATCTGATAAACAATTATTAGAATTATTTAATAATACTAACAGTAGCATTAAACTCAAGAAAATTATGTTACCTATTAACGGGAAGTATATTTTCTGTGATGTTTCAGATGATAAAATTAGGCCGTATTTAACCGAAAATTTTCGACGTGTTGCTTTTAATTCAATACATAGTTTGAGCCATCCAGGCAGCAGAACCACGCGGAAATTGGTAAGTGATAGATTTATTTGGCCGAATATGAATCGTGACGTCAGAGAATGGGCGAGGACATGTATACAGTGTCAACTATCCAAAGTCAGTCGTCATAATACTACAGCTTTAGCGTCATTCCCTCAGTGTGATAGATTCGAACATATCCATGTCGATATCGTAGGTCCTTTACCAACGACAGCGGAAGGATATAGGTATTGTCTTACTATCGTAGATAGGTGCACGAAATGGCCCGAATGTTTGCCTATAAAGGATATAACAGCGGAGACTATAGCACGTAACGTATACGACGGTTGGATCTCTCGTTTTGGCTGCCCAAAAAAGCTTACGAGTGATCAAGGACGCCAATTCGAAAGTCAGTTATTTAATGAACTCATGAAACTGTTGGGTATACATAAATCACGTACCACACCCTACCATCCGCAATGCAATGGAGCTGTGGAACGTTGGCATAGATCGCTTAAGGCGGCGTTAACCGCTCGCTTATGCGATGTAGTATCATCATCGTGGGTTGATCAATTGTCGACCGTATTGCTTGGACTTAGAACCGCGGTACGAAGCGACAACGGTTTGAGCGCAGCAGAAATGACATACGGTACAACATTACGTTTACCGGGAGATTATTACGATAATAAGTGTAATTCTAAAATTAGTGATAGTTACGAATACGTAAATAATTTGAGAAATTGTATTGAAAAATTTAAATCTCATTCTGTTAGACAAAATACTAATCGAAACATGTTTGTGCATCCCGAATTACGTGATTGCGATTTCGTTTTTATACGTAACGATTTTGTACGTAAACCTCTACAACCGACATACGACGGACCCTTCCGAGTATTAAAGAGAGGAGATAAGGTTTACCGAGTGCAGTTACGAGAAAGAAAAATTAATGTGTCTATAGATCGTTTGAAACCTGCTTATTATATTAACAATTCCTATAACACTGAACCAGATAATAATACATCGAATTCTAAAACATTGAATCTGGAGTTGCCTATTCCTAAGACCACACGCAGTGGTCGAGTAAGCAAGCGACCAGTTAGATTTACCTAACAATTGAAATAACTTAGAAATAAATATTTACTTTATGATTAAAGTACATCTTTCTTTATTACTTTTATTTTTTTACATACTTATTAAAACACTAATGTTTTTAACATTTTTACGATACTTATTTTTATACTTAGTATACACTTTTATACAATTTTTTTATATACAAACTTCATTTAATATTAATATCGTTTAATAAAGTTGTATGAAACAGACAAAACTAAAGATAAATATTATATGTAAGATTTATTTGCTAACTTAACGTAATGATTGTGAAATAACATTTCACCTAAATCAATATATGTAATTATGAAATAACATTTTGTGATGTAGTAATCATTATGTATCTAATAAATAGCGAAACATTGTGACTAGATATCTTTTCATTTTGTGACTTCTTGTGACACTACTTAAATATTTTAAACGTATTATTTTGTTATAATATCTTAAAACAGTTAAACTATTCGAGTAAAATGGGAAAGAATATAAGTAAAGAACAGGTTAACGAGCACCTGATAATTGCTCAAAGTGGAAGCAATGCTTCACAAACACATGTTGAGCACAAGCTGGAGAAGTTTGAAATATTTTTGGTGATTATGTTGGTGTTACTGGTAATCATCATTCTGTATTGTTTGACGCTGAGAGCCGGCGCCAGACTCAAGAGCTGGGTCCGCAGACAGGTTGCAAACGTAACCAAGTCTCAACCTAATCAGGTGGAACCCGCTCCTACCCAAGTTGTGTACGGTTA